>SJYC01103317.1:0-21406 GCA_006408675.1 Madoqua kirkii
TTTTTATTATACTCTGTAATACCTTATCATACTATTCTCATATTTTAATATTTAATATCTTTATCACAATTACCTTTGAGATTCATTTTCATACATCATGTAAAACAAAAATCAAGATTTAATTTTTACTTCCAAATTCATTTTACTTGCCAGTAATTCTAAGACCATTTATTGAATAACATCCTTTCTCCATCACTCTGAGGTGCTTTCTTTATCATACATTATACTATTTATTTTCTGATCTGCTTTCCAGTGCCTTGTGTTCCATTTGTCTATTTGTCAGTTCCCATGGTAACACTATTCTCTTTAAATCATAATAGCTTGATAGTATATTTTGATAATTGGCAGAGCCATAATTAAGTCTGCCCCTGGAGAGTCATATTTTCACTGATATTCATTAACTTACCAACTTCAATTTTATTTTTGCCAAAGCTAGTCTCATCACTGATAATTTCCCTTTCTTAGATGAGGTGGCTTATTGGGACACCCTCTACTTAACAATGTTTCCACCTCTGCTGTTACTATTACTGGTTACATATTATCGGACACTTACTCAATAACTTTCTGTGTACTTTGAATACATTTTCTTGTGAACTTTTTACAAAAACTTTTTGAATGACTCCAGCGTTCTTACCTGGAGAATCCCAAGGATGGAGGAGCCTGGTAGGCTGCCATCTACGGGGTTGCACAGAGTTCGACATGACTGAAGCGACTTAGCAGCAGCAGCAGCAGCAGATATCAAGCACTCTAAATGTACCATGTTGGATTTTATTACCATTTTATTACACTGCACTGCCTTCCCTGTGATTATTACCAACAGTCAATCTTTGTGTCTCTCTGTGACAGAACCACTTACATGATGCCAGCCAACTTTGCTTGAACACAGAGAGGGAAGTTCTTGGGACATTCCCTTAGGATAGCCTTAGCTCAGACATTCCTCTAGGATAGCCTTAGCTTGTGACAATTGTACAGAGTATAATTTCCCCAGTTCCCTTGTTCCCCTGTCAAATCTGAGATGAAACCTCCATTATCATCAGACTTTCCTTGTGGGACTGAAGCAAACCCTTCTCTCTTTACTACTGACATATTACTAACTTATATGGATCTGATTTCCTTTCCCTTCCCCCTTTTCCACTTCCTTGCCAGGTTTTTCTGGGACTGCTGCTGCTGTTTAGTTGCTTTGTCCCTACATGTGTCTCACTCTTTGCAACTCTATGGACTGCAGCCCACCAGGCTCCTCTGACCATAAGATTTCCCAGGCAAACATATGGCACTGGGTTGCCATTTTCTCCTCTGAGGGATCTTCCCAACTCAGGGATCAAACACAAGTTTCCTGCATTGGCAGGTGGGTTATTTACCACTGAGTCACCTGGGAAGCCCTTTCTTGGGTCTGCTGCTGCTAGGTCGCTTCAGTCATGTCCGACTCTGTGTGATTCCACAGATGGCAGTCCACCAGGCTCCTCCATCCCTGGGATTCTCCAGGCAAGAATACTGGAGTGGGTTGCCATTTCCTTCTCCAATGCATGAAAGTGAAAAGTGAAAATGAAGTTGCTCAGCCATGCTCAACTCTTAGCGACCCCACAGACTGCAGCCTACCAGGCTCCTCCGTCCATGGGATTTTCCAGGCAAGAGTACTGGAGTGGGGTGCCATTGCCTTCTTCTTGGGTCTACCTCCCAATAAATCACTTTTGCATAAACAATCACCTCAGTATCTACTCCTGGGTACCCATCCCAAGACAGAGAGTTTTAAAAGTAAGTCCATTTTAAAATAGAAAAAGGGAGGATCAGAGAGTTTATAGGTTAACTCAATATAACACAGAAAGTAAGTTGCAAAGCTGACTAAATCCCTCAAAGAAATTTTTAACAAATTCAAGCTATTTAAGTGCAATTTACTTTTGTCTCTAAAAGCATTCAAAGGTTCAATTTCTCCTGATGCCCTTCCAGTCAACCCCAATGGCTTGTGAGTGTCTGCTGTTACACCCCTCCATTCCACTCTCTAATCAAAATGTACTAGGGGATGAGAGTGAGGTGTGCAGGATGGTGCTGCTTTAACCTATGAAACAGACAACCATTTCTCCTGGACTCCCCTTTCCTTTGTGCTCTGGTTAACATTAGGGGAACGAGAAATTTGCATAAGTTTTGGAAGACCAAAGAGAGGCAGCAGTCATGATTCTTGGAAGGTCTTTTCTGTCAGATGTCATTACAGGTGAATGCAGAAGTGCCCAGTGGGCTCCACCTTTTCTTGTCTTTCCCATCTGTCTCTCCCACCTGCTGGCGGGCAGTGGCTCCAGCCTCTTCCACATGCTTGGCTGATGACCTGTGGAGACCGAATACCTCATAGAAGCAACATTCCCAAAGATCTCTGCACAAGTTAAACTTTTGTTATTCCCCTTTGGCAGCAGCATCTGCTTGACTCCTTGACTTTTGCTGAAAGTTCAGGCTCACTCACCTGCACTGGTTTTTCACCCTTTCTCTCATTTTCTACAATTCTAGCACCCACATTTTTAACTTTTCTGGCTTCTTCTATCTTATATAATATCATATCTATTTCATGTCACATATTCATGCTCAGTAGCCATGCTTACCTGACTAAACTCTTATAAACATACATGTGTTAAACATAGGTTAATATCTAATTGAGACTGTCTCCCAAAACTCTTAAAATACTATCAAAAAGAGAAAATCTTTAAACAGATAACTAATGATCACAGGTTTTTTTTTTTTTATTCATGAGCATTTTTAGAAGTATATTCTCTGAATATTCAAGTTTCTTTTCCCAACAAGAGAGTTGCTGTTTTCCTTTCTCTCCCTTTTCATATTTGATAGGGACCACATGGGCTCTCATAAGATGGTTCATTATGTTGACCTTGCAAATGAAGAATAAAATTACAGTGATCTCGCATTCTGATCAAACTGCCCAAATGGTATCTTGTTATCTCACTGGCGCTTATCTTCTCAAAGCTGTAAGACCACCAGATTCCAGACCTCCAGCTACATGACCATCTCTTCAGAGAATTTTTTATTGGTGGGGTATAAGAAGGACTCTGTCAGAAAGAAAGAACGCAGATTCTCTTAAAAGCCAGTCACCCTCTCTTTTCCCTCTAATCAGTTCAGTTCAGTTCAGTTCAGTCACTCAGCCCTGTTCAACTCTTTGTGACCACATGAATTGCAGCACGCTAGGCCTCCCTGTCCATCATCAATTCCCAGAGTTCACTCAAACTCACGTCCATTGGGTTGGTGATGCCATCTAGCCATCTTATCCTCTGTCATCCCCTTTTCCTCCTGCCCCCAGTCCCTCCCAGCATCAGAGTCTTTTCCAATGAATCAGCTCTTCGCATGAGGTGGCCAAAGTATTGGAGTTTAAGCATCAGCATCAGTCCTTCCAATGAACACCCGGGATTGGTCTCCTTTAGGATTGACTGGTTGGATCTTTTTACAATCAAAGGGACTCACAAGAGTCTTCTCAAGCACCACAGTTCAAAAGCATCAATTCTTCGGCACTCAGCTTTCTTCACAGTCCAACTCTCACATCCATACATGACCACTGGATAAACCATAGCCTTGACAAGACTTCCTTCTAATAAATTTTTTTTTTCTTGCCTGACTGCCTGGCTCACTCTTTTTCTCTGCACTCGCCTTACAATATTCTTCCCTTTCTTTCTTTCTTTCTTTTTGTATCTGTAAAAATATGTAAGAGGTCCCTTTGAAGAAAGAACATGCTACATACCCCTTTTGACATCTAGATTATTTAGGAAACTTGTTGTTTTAATGTTATTTAAAAATGGATAAGACCAGAAAAATAAGAGTCTATGAAATCAGGTCCTGGTCAGTTCATGAGCATAAAGGTTGATATTCAAACAAGGCAAATGAAAATTTTAAAAAAATGAAGTTTGTATATGCTAATACATAATTTTGTTTTTATTTAAAAAGATATCTCACCATTTTCATAGCCATTATGTAATTAACTTATAATATTTAATGTTTGAGTAAACTCAAAAACAATTTCAAGTTCCAAACTGAGAGGAGGCATATTTAAAAGATTTAAATAAGATGTAAATAGTGAATAACTGACGTATTTCTGTGATAATAAAAATCATCAAAATGATCCTGAAATTTAAAAAAATAAGCTACTCATCTTACAGCACTAATTGACCTAAATAAAAGTATCTAATTTTATCACAATAAAAAATGAACTAACACAAAACTTAAGAAGTCATGACCCTGAGGAAAATCTTAGAGACAGTTCTACTTACACCTTAATTTTAACCCAGTAAGATCCACATCAGACTTTTGAACTACAAAACTGTAAAATAAAACCTTATTTTGTTTTAAGCCATTAAGTTTGTGTTAATTTGGTGCAGTAGCAGTGAAAGTGAAAATTACTCAATTGTGTCCAGCTCTTTGCGAGCCCATGGACTGTCCACTGAATTCTCCAGGCCAGAATACTGGAGTGGGTAGCCTTTCCCTTCTCCAGGGGATCTTCCCAACCCAGGAAGGTCGAACTCAAGTCTTCAGCATTGCATTACAGAAGGATTCTTTACCAGCTGAGCCACAAGGGAAGCCCAAGAACAATAATATGAGAACCAAGTAACACATTATGATTCCTCAAAGGTAATGCAACCCTTTCACTTCATCTCTCAACACAATTCTGCTGTCAAATTAAAGCAAGGGAAGTTGATAACATACACAAAATCTAAAGTAATCACAATCAAAAGTCTAAATCCAAAAGACAAATTGTAAAATCAGAAACTTTTTAAGGTAAACTTCTTAAAGAAGGCTTCACTTCCTATGCATTTCAGAGAATTGGTTAATTTTGGATAAAGAGAAAGACAATATTTCAACTGAAGGACCACTCCTAGGTAAAAACAGAAGGCTAGGAACTGAGTATTCAAATGACAGTGAAGAGAACATGCAGATCTGAGGAAGACACATGTGAAGAATGACAAGACAGATAATGTTTATGTACAATGTTGAGTGGAGAAGGAAATGGCAACCTGCTCCACTGTTCAGAGGAACCTAGCAGGCTACAGTCCATAGGGTTCCCCAAAATCAGACACAACTGAAGTGACTTAGCATGCACTGTGTGTGAGAGACACTGTCCCTTTGTCTGTCAAATCATCATACACTGAACACCTATGGCACCTGACCACCTATTGCCTAAATTCTAGTGGAGTTGTATTTTTTAGAAAGTACTTTTGTTGGTTATGAATTCATTTCATCTTATTAATTTTTATAACCATCATGTCAGGTGATAAGAACAAGGACATTCTTATTTTACAGGTGAGCACAAAAGAGTTTAAGAATTTATTCAGCTATCATCAAAAAGTTTACAAAAAATAAATGCTGGAAAGATTTTGGAGAGAGGAACCTTATTTACACTTCTAGTGGGGATGTAAATTGGTATAGCCATTAGGGAGAATAGTACAGAGGTTTCTTAAAAAACTAAAAATGGAGTTACCATATGATCTTGCAAGCACACTCTGGGCATATATCCAGGAAAAACTAATAAAAAAATAAATAAATGCACCCCAGTTTTCATTGAAGCACTATTTACAACAGCCAAGACATGGAAGCAATGTAACTGTTCATCAAGAGAGAAATGGATAAAGGAGATGTGGTAAATATATATAATAGAATATTACTCAGCCATAAGAAAGAATGAAATAATGCCAGCGACATGGATGGACCTAGAGATTCTTATACTAAGTGAAATAAGTTAGACAAAGACAAATATCCTAGGATATCATTATATGTGGAATCTAAAAAAATAAGATACAAATGAGCTCATTTACAAAACAGAAATAAATTCACAGATAAAGAAAAGAAACTTATGATTACCAAAGGGGAAACGGTGGAAGGAGGAGGAACAAATTAGGACATGGGGGTTAACACACATATACTGCTGTATATAAAGTAGATAACCAACAAGGACCTACTGTATAGCACAGGGAGCTGTACTCAGTATTTTTAATAATGAGTAAGGGAACAAAATCTTCAAAAGTATGTGTGTACACACATACAGTAGTGTATATGACTGAATGTGCTTTACACGTGAAACTAATATGACAATGTAAATGAAATCTACTTCGACTTAAATTTTTTTTTCAAGATCACATAACAGTAGGTGGTAGAGCCAAGCTCTGAATTTAGACCATGGAAGTCAGAGCTGACATGCTTAATCACTATGCTAACTGCTACTACGCTACCTAACAAGTGGAAAAAAATTTGAATGGGTGAGGTGACCTCGAGAGTAGATGACTTTGATATATTAAATACTTAAAAATATATATATATATACCACCACAAATACTGACAAAAACTGCCCCCAGTGAAGTAATCTGTCGGTATTATACATTGTTCTAATTTAAAATTTTCTATTGTCCACAAGGCAATCCTGCAAGATAAGTACTATAGTCATTTTAAATACAGAGAAACTAAAACAAAGATCAAAAGTGACTGCCCAAGGCCACTCAGCAAGTAAATGCCAGAGATAAAATCAAAACATTTTGTGTGTGAGGAGAAACAAAGATATTCCTGATGGAACTTCAAACACTTTCTCAAAACCGAAACTATAATAGTGAAAGATCATTTAGCTATACTATATTTATATTCCGTGACATATATTTATGTTCCATGATAGCATAATATGATTCTCACAGACAGAAGGGCTATACTCATACAGCCCCCCAGCCTCTCCCCTTACATGTGCATTCTTCCATCTACCCATGAGAATAAAAAAGGTTTAGAAACAGATGAAACTTGAAGTATGGAAGAAAGACATTAAATGAAAGATGCCTTATTGGAGCAATCTAACTTATGCAAACCTGGAAGCTAATAGCCAGACTTCCCTGTCATTAGAACTACTTCACAGATAAAAACACTTGCTGTCTTCTATCTGATGGCCCAGCAGGTTCCCAGCAGTTTGAGAAAGAAAGATTCAAACACAAGCTCACTTTCATTCTTGAACTGTTTAAATTTAGAAACTGATACAGAATTGGAAACATAATGACAAAAATATTCTTTCTTCTATTTGAAAAAATATTATAACATACATTTAATGCTATATTTAGACAATTACTCCTTTTCTCGGCAATCAGAATAAAACGGTTCTTCCATAAAACTTTTAGCAAAATATTTTTCATAGTGTATTCTCTTAGCATGTGATTAACTTAACTGCTATACATATGACTACACACTATATAGTCCTTATCCTCTTATTTTCATTCTGATTGACACATGTGTCTCTTACAAATGGGTTGAGAAAACCAACCATTTTTCAGTCTTCAGTCTTTTGCACAATTCTGTTTAGCTATGCCCAACCATCAGTTTAATTGGGAGAGTCCTTTGTGAAAATACAATTTATGTATGTCTTATTCAGGTTTTGTTTTTCCCCTTTCTCTTTTCAGTAGAGTAGAATTGGAAAAGGAAAACATTTGTATTATACTTGTCTCCAGTTTCTTAATTCAGTGATATATTTTCCTTGGGGTATATAATGTTAAACCAAGCGTACAAAAAAAAAAAAAAAACTGGAAGAAAATCAGTAATTTTGACTTTGGAGAATGTTAAGGTGCAAATTCAATGCATTTGTTGATAATACATTTTTTAATATCTGTTATGGTAGCCATCAAATAGAAAGTTATTTCTTCAAATACAAGAGTTCAGGGATAAATGTGCCAATGAGCATAAAATTCTGTAAGGTTAATCACGGTGTTTCATTCCCCAGCATGTGTATACAGCCCCTCCTAGAAAGACACTGTATATAGTTCTCATAATCCACTTCTCTAGCTCACTCTTGCCTAGTGACATGGGATAGACTCACACTAGGAAATTGCATTCTTTGCTTCTTTCATATAAAGTTCATTGAATTCCTTCCGCTGCTGCTGCTGCTAAGTCACTTCAGTCGTGTCCGACTCTATGCGACCCCATAGATGGAAGCCCACCAGGCTCTGCCACCCCTGGGATTCTCCAGGCAAGAACACTGGAGTGTGTTGCCATTTCCTTCTCCAATGCATAAAAGTGAAAGTGAAGTCACTGAGTCGTGTCCAACTCTCAGAGACACCATGGACTGCAGCCTACCAGGCTCTTCCGTCCATGGGACTTTCCAGGCAAGAGTACTGGAGCGGGGTGCCATTGCTTTCTCCATGAATTCCCTCTAGCACTCATTTATTAAGTTATCTCCTCAATTAGTCTCTTATAGCCCTAGATATGACTGATCTTTAGGTGAGGAGCTGGTTTATCTACATCACACAGAGCTGGTTTGGTCTTAGAATATTTTTCTTTTACCAACATAATATTTATTTATCAGGCCATCAACACTACAGTTGTCTTTGTTTTTTCCAGGCAAACTAAAATTACAAATATAAGACTACAGCCACAATGTCATCATTGATATTAACCTTTAAAACAAGTCAAAATAAATCATTTTTTAAAACTGCAGCACTTATATAGAGGTCTCAATGGTTTCAGCTTTTATTAAGAATTTGAAGGTGTCACAACTGATAAGAAAGCAATAATTTCATTAAAATAGCCTGATTTCCAAATGGCATTTAAGGAAAGAGAGATGGAGATAAAACCAAGCAAAACTGAATACAGGAGCTGGTTTCATGGATTATAAATGATGTACCTCTTAGCCGAGTTATAAAACAAGAAAATAAGGTAATTGCACTGACTGCAGGAAGGGAAAGTTATGTAAATGAAGAGAGCTTTATTAAAATAATCAAGATAAAGAGATTCACTGATTTAGAAGGTAGCAGTTTTTCAATAGATGGTATAATTAATACTTTTCTTTTGCAAACTATTCTTTCAAAGGGGCAGTTCCACTTGAAACAAATTAAGGTGAATTTGTTATCAATATCAACATAGGTTGAAGTTTCAAAGCAATACTGTAAGTAGCACTAGTTCTAGAAAGATACTCTAAAAATAGATGTTGCAAATTCTCAGCGAATATAAAGTAATATGACTCCTATCTTCTCCCCAACTACCAAGTTTTAGAAAGTACTCTAACTGATAATACAGGTTGGTAGACCTCACTATCTCTCTGTCTAGAAATGCTGCTTACAGCTAAGGCCTCTTATGTATGGATTAAGGTTTTATTAATTGGTATGAGCCCCTTGTGTGGAGCACTCTGTGTTCATCGGCTAGGTTCAATGGACATTCCAGGGAATTCTACTACGGTGTAGGAAAAAGTTCTAGCCTCAAGGGGTTCAGTTCAGTTCAGTTCAGTCGCTCACTCGTGTCCGACTTTTTGAGACCCCATGAATTGCAGCATGCCAGGCCTCCCTGTTCATCACCATTTCTTGGAGTTCACTCAGACTCACGTCCATCAAGTCCGTGATGCCATCCAGCCATCTCATCCTCTGTTGTCCCCTTCTCCTCCTGCCCCCAATCCCTCCCAGCATCAGAATCTTTTCCAATGAGTCAGCTCTTCGCATGAGGTGGCCAAATTACTGAAGTTTCAGCTTCAGCATCATTCCTTCCAAAGAAATCCCAGGGTTGATCTCCTTCAGAATGGACTGGTTGGATCTCCTTGCAGTCCAAGGGACTCTCAAGAGTCTTCTCCAACACCACAGTTCAAAAGCATCAATTCTTCAGCGCTCAGCCTTCTTCACAGTCCAACTCTCACAGCCATACATGACCACAGGAAAAACCATAGCCTTGACTAGATGGACCTTAGTCAGCAAAATAATGTCTCTGCTTCTTAATATGCTATCAAGGTTGGTCATAACTTTTCATCCAAGGAGTAAGCATCTTTTAATTTCATGGCTGCAGTCACCATCTGCAGTGATTTTGGAGCCCAAAAATATAAAGTCTGACACTGTTTCCATTGTTTCCCCATCTATTTCCCATGAAGTGATGGGACCGGATGCCATGATCTTCCTCTTTTGAATGTTGAGCTTTAAGCCAACTTTTTCACTCTCCTCTTTCACCTTCATCAAGAGGCTTTTTAGCACCTCTTTACTTTCTGCCATAAAGGTGATGTCATCTGCATATCTGAGGTTACTGATATTTCTCCCGGCAGTCTTGATTCCAGCTTGTGTTTGTTCCTGCCCAGCGTTTCTCATGATGTACTCTGCATATAAGTTAAATAAGCAGGGTGACAGTATACAGCTTTGATGTACTCCTTTTCCTACTTGGAATCAGTCTGTTGTTCCATGTCCAGTTCTAACTGTTGCCTCAAGGGGTGTATAAGTTATATAAGACTATTAAAAAACTAAGAAGCGAAAAGCAAAAGTAATTTCTCCCACTTCCATGTACCTGAAAGCATATATATGTATATTGACACAACCATAGGTATTTCACATCTAATTTATGAAATTCTAGTAAAGATAATAAATTCACTTTCATTTTGACAAAATTAACTGAATTTATATGTGGCATAACATGAATGTGGCATAACATGAATGTCCTCTTCCAAAGAAGTTACTTTTTCTAATGATGCACTTTCCAGCATATTTCTTTTTTTATATAATTTTCTTTATTTTTTATTTGGCTGGGTCTTTGTTGCTATGCAGGGGCTACTACAACTTTTATGCTGTTGTAATGAGCAGGGCTACTTTCTAGTTGTTACTCTCTAGTTGCTACTCTCTACTGTCTAGTGTGAGGGCCTCTCATTGAGGAGGCTTCTCTTGTTGAGAACAGGCTCTAGGACACATGGGCTTCAGTAGTTGCAGCTTCTGGGCTCTGGAGCAAAGGTTCATTGCTCCAAGGCATGTGGGATCTTCCATTTCAGGGATGGAAACCATGTCTCCTGAATTGGCAGGTGAATTATCTACCACTGAGCCACCAGAGAAGCCCCACTTTTCAAGTGTCTTTCAATATTCCTTCACTTATAGAACCAAAACAAAACAAAACAAAACCTGTCTTTGGCTTTTACTGTGACCTCATTGCACGCATCTGCATGCATCATTTCTGCATGGAGGTGGGATATTAAAAGTAAAAACTCTTGAGTAGATTACTGACCTAGAGAAACTGAGGCCAAGAGATGTTACATAACTTGACTAGGCACCCAGAGTAACTTCCTGGAGGAGCTTGACTTTGAACTCTGCTTTTAGTCACTGCATTGTATTACTTCTCCAATAACTTTTCAAACAAGATATTTAATGTGATCAGTAATCAAGGAGTTAGCTGTTTAATCATAGGTACTTTTTCATTTACTTAATCTCTACTTACTCTGCATGAACATGATTTGTTTGAAGATACAACATGCTTTTTAATCCTGATTTTTCCATGTATTTACTTATTTATGTATCTTGGAAAAAAGACAATTTGGGTGTTCATGCCAAATTAATGAGTTACAACGCAGATACTTTATTCTGTGGATATAGACTTTCTAGTTATAGCCATGAGTTTCAGTACACTTCCGTTTTATTCCACTGAGTCAATTACTGTAACTAAATAAATTGGACCTCATCTAGGGAAAATCACAACTCACGGGGCATTTCATTCCAAAGTTATTTCTTAAAGTGAGAAGAGACAAGGACAGAAAATCAAAAAGTCATAGGTAGATTTGGTAAATTTTAAATGCAAATATTCCATACAGTTTAGTATAACCCACAAAAATTGTGACCATGCTAAATTTATCACTCTCTTTTAGACTTTTGTTAATGAAACTGAAAGGTGATAAAGAGCCAAAATATACATTTTTTTTTCTGTTTCTTATTTCTCCTGTGCTATACAGTAGGATCTTGTTGTTTATCTGTTTTATATATAGCAGTTTGTATATGCTAATCTCAAACTCCTTATTTATTTCTCTTTCACATCCTTTCTTACTGGTAACCACAAATTTGTTTTCTATGTCTCTGATTTTGTTTCATAAATAATTTCATTTGGGTCATATTTAAAATTCCACAGATAAGTGATATTGTATGGTATTTGACTTTCTCTTTCTGACTTACTTCATTTAGTATGTAAGTTCTAAATCCATCTATGCTGCTGTAAATGGCATTATTTCATTCTTTTTTATAGTTGAATAGTATTCCAGTGTGTGTGTGTGTGTGTGTGTGTGTGTATGTACACACACACACCACATCTTTATCTGTTCACATGCTGATATATATTTAGGCTGCTTCCATGTTTTGTCTATTATAAACAGAACTGCAATAAACACTGGAGTGCTTGAATCTATTTCAGTTAGAGATTTCCATGGATATATACCCAGGAGCAGGATTTCTAGCTCAGATAACAATTCTATAGTTAGTTTTTTAAGGAATCTCCATACTGTTTCCATAGTGGCTGCACCAGTTTACATTCGCACCAACAGTGTAGAAGGGTTCTCTTTTCTCCATGCCCTCAATAGTATTTGTTATTTGTAGACCTTTCAGTGATGATCACTCTGACCAGTGTGAGGCGGTAATTCATGGGAGTTTTGATTTGCAGTTCTCTAATAATAGCAACATTTAGTATCATTTCAAGTACCTACTGGCCATCTGGATATGTTCTTTGGAGAAATGTCTATTTAGGTCTTCTGCTTAATTTCTTGATTGCTTTGTTTTTTCATATATTCTTTTTATCCAAATGATAGACTGTAAAAATGCAGAGTTTACTATTTAAAGCAACTAGGAACTTATATAATGAGATACACATTAAGACTCAAATAGATAAGTGGGTGAGTATGCAATTCACAGAAGACAAAACTGTGAATATAATTTAAAGTATATTTGATCTTACCTGTAAGCGCAGAGATGCAAATTAAGGCCTTATCTCCTCTTTTTTGTGTTTGCAAACTAACAGAAACTAATAGATAACACTCAATAATGGTGAATGTATAATAAGATAGAAATTCTAAAGCATAGCAGGTAAGTTATAGATATCTATAATTTCTCAGAAATTAATTCAAGACACTGACATAAATATTTGTGATTTTTTATTCCATTATTTTAATTTTTAGGATGGCATTACAAGAGACAATCAGGAACAGAATAAGCATACTTACAAATTGTTTAAATATTTTTCAAATGGCATTTTTATGAACATTTAAAAACAGAAGGAACTTAATTCCACAAAACAATGAAATGGTTCAATGTAACAAGGAATTATGTTATAGTTATGGAAGAGTATATTATAAAGTCATTAACAGTCATTAAAATTATGTTTATAAATGCTTAACATAAGAGAAAATCTTTATAACATTGTTTTATTTATTTATTTTTTTCTTTTTTTAAAAAATTTTTGTTTAATGCTTATTCCATTTCACAGTACTGTATTGGTTCTGCCATACATTGACATGAATCAGCCACAGGTGTACACGATCTCCCCATTTAAAGCCCCCTCCCACCGCCCTTCCCTGCTCATCCCCCCAGTTCATCCCATATACCGGCCCCAAGCATCCTGTATCCTGTATTGAACATAGACTGGTGCTTCATCTCCCATATGATTGTATACATGTTTCGTTGTCATTCTCCCAGATCTTCCCACCCTCTCCCTCTCCCTCTGAAGCCAAAAGTCCGTTCTATACCTCTATGTCTCTTATATTGTCTCACTTTTGGGGTCATCATTACTGTCTTCTAAATTCCATATATATGTGTCAGTTTTAAAAAGTATTAGAAAGATATAATCTCAATTCTATAAAATCATACATTATGTGGGAAATCAGTATTGCAATAATGCAGGTAAGAGTAAATCTCTCTCATTGGTGGAATCTGTAGGTTATTTTTACTACCTTCTTTATCTTTTTAAAATTTGGGAATGACTATATACTAGTTTCAGAATGAAATATTTTATGTATGTCTATGCATATGTATGCATGTATATACACATATATACAAATACATTTATATTTCACAAACCTTCACTATTTAATCATGAAACCCCTCTTTGGTTAACTTTTTTTTGTCTTTCACACTGACATTTTTATTTAGTTTCAGTTCAAAAGAACGGTGCATTAATAAATACTTCAAAAGTATACCATTGTTCTCTCAATTTCTCAGGCTACAAAGCAACTTTTGCTTATCAAATATTAATAAATGATTGGTCAATGCTTCCCTTTTAAAAATTTATAAGTTCTTTTTAATCTATGCCATTTTGGTCTCATCAGATAGCTTCAGTTTTGAAAAATGTCATCCTTCCAATTTGGAATATGTTTCAGTTTATAAGCATTGATTTTCTAAGACAATAACTTTATCTACTAACAAGTTCATTGACAAAATATATGGCTCCATTCTTAATTGTCAACAAAACTTCTTACTTTATCATAAACAACAACTTTAAATTTTCTACTCTATTTACATTGAAAAAAGAAACTCACTTCTGCAAAAAATTAAGCACGATTCTCTGAAAGCTATGTAGTCCAACATTTCTATAGACCAGTGATTTTTCAAATATTTTTTAGGAGAGTAAAAGCAGCTCTTACAATTGTACACTGAATCCAACCAGTTTGTGTTTGCTTCCAGTTCAGTTAGCCCCACGCTTCATCTTTCTGAAAGAAGCCTCTATACAACACTTTCAAGGATCTCTTGGAATCTACAGAATATCATCTGAAAAATGTTGCTCTGGACCACTTAATTTATCTAACAGCATAACTCACAGTGCAAATGGACCAAATTTCAAGCAAATTACTTTTGCTATATTTCCTATGTCATATTCACTATAAAAAATAACACATAAAATGTCTTATTCTATCCAGAATGACCATGTTTCAAGTGAAAAACCTTAAATAGGGTTAGGTCTCTCAGGGCTAAGTTTAAGGAAAAATATACTTTCCTCTGAACAGACAGTTCACTCTTAGGACTCTGTGAATCCAGGTCATAACTTCTCTCACATCATTGGCTATAAGAAGGCATATAGAAATGAACACTGTACTGGATGTCATGGTATAAACTCTAGTTTTAGTGAGATATAATTGACGATAACATTACATTAAAGTGTATGCTATAAAGATCTGATATATGTACATACTGTGTCCTTGTGGCTCAGCTGGTAAAGAATTCACCTGCAATGAGGGAGACCTGGGTTTGATCCCTGGGTTGAGAAGATTCCCTGCAGAAGGGAAAGGCTATCACCCACTCCAGTATTCTGGCCTGGAGAATTTCATGGACTGTATAGAGTGGAACATGACTGAGCGACCTTCACTTATAACATTACATTAAAGTGTTGCTATAAAGATCTGATATATGTACATACTGTGTCCTTGTGGCTCAGCTGGTAAAGAATTCACCTGCAATGAGGGAGACCTGGGTTTGATCCCTGGGTTGAGAAGATTCCCTGCAGAAGGGAAAGGCTATCACCCACTCCAGTATTCTGGCCTGGAGAATTTCATGGACTGTATAGAGTGGAACATGACTGAGCGACCTTCACTTTCACTTTTTTCACATATTGTGAAATTATTACTACAGTAAGTTTAGAAAATATCTATCATCTCAAAGAAGTTGCAATTTTTTTCTAGTGATTAGAAGTTTTAAGATTTATTCTTTTAGCAACATTCAAATATAGGTATACCTCATTTTATTGTGTTTCCCTTTATTGTGCTTCACAGATCCTAGGCATTTTGCAAATTTAAGACTTGTAGCAACCCTGCATAGTCAGATGACCATTAGTATTTTTTAGCAATAAAGTATTTTTTAATTACGGTATATACTGTTTTTAGACCTAATGCTCTTACACACAGCAGGCTACAGTATAGTATAAATGTAACTTCTCTATGGACTGGAAAACCAAAATATTTCTGTGACTCACTTTATTACAATACATATTTTATTTCAGTAATCTGCAACTGAATTTGTATATCTCCAAGATATGACTATATACAATACTATTTTGTTAACTGCAGTCATTATGATCTACATTACATCTTAGAACTTATTTATATTATAATTGGAAGTTTGTACCTTTTGATCACTTTCACTCATTTCCTACAACCCCCAGCTCCTGTCTCTGGCAAGCATAAGCCTGTTCTCTGTATGAATTTGTGTGGTTTTTCAAATTTCACGTATAATTTTAGATTATAGAGTATCTATCTTTGTCTGGCATACTTTACTTAGCATGCCTCAAGGCCCATCCATGTTGTCACAAATGGTAGGATTTCCTTCTTTCCTATGGCTGTAGCACATTTTCTGTCACATCACATTTTCTTTATGCATTCAACTTCAATGGATACTGAGATTGCGTCCATGTCTTTGTTAAGGTGCTTCAGTCATGTTCATCTCTGTGTGATACTACAGACTGTAGCCTGCCAGTCTCCTCTCTATAAGGGATTCTTCAGACAAAAATACTGGAGTGGCTTGCCATGCCCTCCTCCAGGGGATGTTCCTGACCCAGGGATCAAATCTGAGTTTCTTACATCTCCTGCATTGGCATGCAGGTTCTCTATCACTAGCACCACCTGGGAAACCCTTCCATGTCTGAGCTTTCCTAACTGCAGTAAACATAGGTGTGCAGATATCTCTTTAAGATGATGATTTTGTTTCCTTCTAATATATACCAAGAAATAGAATGGCTGAATCATATAGTAATTCTTTTTTTTATTTTATGGGAAACCTTCATAATGTTTTCAAAAATGATTGTACTAAAATGCATTTTCATCAACAGTGTACAAGGGTTCCCTTTTCTCCACATCCTCACGAACACTCCTTTTGTCTTTTAAACAACAGTAATTTTAATAGGTGTGAGATGATATCTCATTGGGGTTTTGATTTGTATTTCTGTGATGATCAATGTAGTTGAGCAACTTTTCATGCACCTGTTGTTCATTTCTGTGTATTCTTTGGATATATGTTTATTCAGGACCTTTGCTCATTTTAAAATAGGATTATTTGGGCTTGTTTGCTAATGAACCATATGAGTTATGAGTTCTCTGTATATCTTAGATATTAACCTTTCATATGTGTTTGAGAATATTTTCTCCCACTTGATAGATTGCCTTTTCATACTTTTGATGGTTTCCTTTGTTGTGAGAAGGCTTCTATTTAACATAGTCTTACTATATCAGCTTTTGATGTCAAATTTTAAAAATCATTGCCAATGCCTATGTCAAGGAGCTTATATATTGTGATTTCTTCTATGAGTTTTATGGCTACATTATTCTCTAATTCATTTTATTTCTTGTGTATACTTTAAGACACAGGTCCAGATTTGTTTGCAAGTGGTTATCGAGTTTCACTAACATGTTTATTAAAGAGATTAATCATTTCTCCATTTTTCTTGGCTTATTTATTGAAAATTAGTTGATCTTATATGTAAGACTTTCTAGGCTCTCTATTCTGTTCCATTGATTTATGTGTATGTTTATATGCCAATACCATATTATTTTGATTACTAAAGCTTTGTACTATAGTTTGAAAACAGAAAGTGTGATGCCTCTGGCTTTATTCTTCTTTCCCAGGATTTCTCTAGCTGTTTGGGGTCTTTTGTGTTTTCACAAAAATTTTGGATTTTTTTTCTCTATTTCTGTGAAAAATGCTATTGGGATTTTGGTAAGGACTACACTGTATCTGTAGATTTGTTTTGGGTAGCATGGTATGATCATCTTAACATCTATGAGTACAGAGTATCTTTCCATGTTTTTCATCTTCAATTCTTGTTTCAGTTCTAACGGTACAGATATTTCACTTTCTTGGGCAAATTTACTTCTAGGTATTTCATTAATTTAGATGTAACTCATTTCTTCAAATAAGCTTTCTGCCCCTTTCTCTCTCCTTCTGAAACTCCTATTATATATACATTAGCCTACTAGATGTTGTCTCATGAATCCTTTAAACTATCTTCACTCTTTTCCATTTTTTTTTCTCCTTTGAGATTGGATTAACTCTACTATCTTATCTTTGTGGATTAAAAAAAAAAAGGCTGTCTGCCACTTCAGTGAACAGTGATCAGTTGCCTGCCCTCTGCAGCCATCTTGATGGTGAGCCCTGAGGGAAGTTCAGGATGGAGAGAAATAGAATACTGAGTCTAGATAAGATACATATCAAATAAATAATTTCAATCATCCAAATTTCTTATCAGGAAAGCCCTTTTAGTGATTAGCAGTAATCTTCTAAAGTTGTTTTCTTTCCAGCAAAAAATGATATATGCTGGTGCCTTCTCTTAGAACAGTTCCTCGGAACTATCTCGGCTCTCTTCTGGGCTATGCTCCTGCTGCTATTGCTGCTAAGTCTCTTCAGTCGTGTCCGACTCTGTGCAGCCCCATAGACGGCAGCCCACCAGGCTTCCCCATCCCTGGGATTCTCTAGGCAAGAACACTGGAGTAGGTTGCCATTTCCTTCTCCAATGCATGAAAGTCAAAAGCGAAAGTGAAGTCGCTCAGTCATGTCCGACTCTTCGCGACCCCATGGACTGCAGCCTACCAGGCTTCTGGGCTATAGTTCTCAGTAATGTCCCCAGATAAAAAGAAGTATCAGCTTTTAGACTGTATGGACTGCATGCGTGTTTTTTTTTTTTTTTTTCAGTTGACATCTTTGAGTTTGATGTTGTTTTCTTTTGCTTATTCTAGTTTTCTGGGCTTCCCTGGTGGCTCAAATGGTAAAGAATTTGCCTGCAATGCAGGAGACCCGGATTCAATCCTTGAGTCAGAAAGATCCCCTGCAGAAAGACACGGCTGCCCACTCCAATATTCTTGCCTGGAGAACTCCATGGATAGAGGAGCCTGGTGGGCTATAGTCTATGGAGTCGTAGAGTTGGACATGACTGAGCAAATAACACAGTTTGCTGCTGAACCCCTCTACTGAATTTATAAGTGTAGTTATTGTATTCTTCAGTTCTGTTTTCTGCTTGGTACTTGCTAATTTTCTTCTGTGTCTGTTGAAATTCTCACTTTGTTTACGAATTGTTCTCCTGACCTCAGTGAACATTTTTATGACCATCATTCTGCACTCTTTATAAGGAAAAGCAACTATGTTTTTTTTATTGTATTAAGGTCTGTTTCTGATGTTTTATCGTGTTCTTTTGTTTGGAATATAACCTTCTTTTCTTTATTTTCCTTGGCTTCCTGTGTTGATTTCTGCACATTGATTTAACAGGCAACACTCCAATTCTTGATGGAGTGGTCTTGTATAGGAGATGAAATTTATTGTTCCCTAGCTCTTGGTTTTCTCTCAAACTTTTTTGATCGTCCAAAGAGTCCATTTTGTTTTCAATGGCTCCCACTAGTTTTGAGTTTGTGCTAAAACCTGTCACTGTCCCAAATGGAAGGATCTTAGTCAGCATCAAGATGTAGGTTGACTAGAAGCTGATATTGACACTGTCAATTTTGGAGTATCTAATAGACTTTTGCAAAGAAAGACTAGGCAATGGGCCTTTCTATCTTTTCTCTCTGGCTGGCCCTGGAGGAAGGGTATATGGGTAAGAACTGTTTTTCGTGTTATTGTTAATAGTGCTTTGGGACCTTAAAGTGCAAGCCCCATAATACATACATTGTTGTTGTTCAGTTGCTCAGTCATTCCAATTCTTTGCAACCTCATGGACTGCAGCTCACCAAGCTTCATTGTCCTTCACCATCTCTTGGAGTTTGCTCGAGCTCACATCGATTGAGTCAGTGATACCATCCAACCATCTTGACCTCTGTTGTCCCATTCTCCTCCTTCCATCTATCTTTCCCAGCATCAAGGTCTTTTCCAATGAATCAGCTCATCGTATCAGGTGGCCAAAGGATTGGATTTTCAGCTTCAGTATCAGTCTTTCCAATGAATATTCAGGGTTGATTTCCTTTAGGATTGAGTGGTTTGATCTCCCTACAGTTCAAGGGACTTTCAAAATCTTTTCCAACACTAAAGTTAAAAAGCATCAGTTCTTCAGTGCTCAGCCTTCTTTACAGTCTGACTCTCACATCCTTACATGACTACTGGATAAACCATAGCTTTGACTCTACAGACCTTTGTCGGCTACAGCAAGGCAATTAATGGCTGCATCCACTGGACAGCAACTGCAAAAGTTGGGAAACAGACATGTGCCCAATCTATTCAGTGCTCAGCCTTCTTTACAGTCTGACTCTCACATCCTTACATGACTACTGGATAAACCATAGCTTTGACTCTACAGACCTTTGTCGGCTACAGCAAGGCAATTAATGGCTGCATCCACTGGACAGCAACTGCAAAAGTTGGGAAACAGACATGTGCCCAATCTCTTTCCAGAGAAGCATGGGCTAAATGGAGAATGTGGAGATTGCATCTGCCATCCTTTTTTGTCTCCCGGGGGACTGAGTCAACTCTTAGATATGTGCTAAGTCAGAAGTCTAACCATAAAGTAGCAACTTTTACAATACACAAATAGGCCTCCTTCAGGTAAAAATTGGAAGAAAGGTATTCCTGTTTGCCCCTCAAGGTTAAACCTTGGGTGGAAAGCCACACAAGTCCTTAAGAAACTGTTCAAAACCATTTTTTGTTTGTTTACTGTAGTATTATGGGTTTCACAGATGCAAGCTCTATTAATTTTCAGAGCTAGGTTTTTGTGGGTCCCTTGGGTGGGAGTCATAAAGGTTATGGTTCTAGATGTCGAATTCAAACACTTTGTGTCTCAGCGAGAAGCTGAGGCTTGTAAGTTATTTCTCAATTGTATATCACTGTGCCAAGGATGGGGCTTATGATGGAAGTGTGCCTCAAGACATTCATACCTGTTTTGATGTGGGTACTTTCTCATTCATCTATGTATACATGGTGCTCAGGTATTTTCTGGATTTCTGTCACAGGAATTGCCACATATGTAGCTTTAAGTTTGGTCTGCCCATTGAAGGGATAGTTTAGGAGCCTCCTCTGTCATCTCTTTGGAACTTCACAAGATTGATTTTCAGCTGTTTAAAAATGTGTGTGTATATATAAATATGTGAATTTTTTAGACTGTTCTCATAGAATTTAAAGCTTTACTGCCAGTATGTCTCTGAATGTATTAGCATTCATCCATCCATTCATATATTTGTTAAGAAAACCATCAGAGAATGCTTAGACATGTCCAGCTCTTCGTGTGAGTGGGTTAATAACAGTGAACCAGACTCAGTTCTTTATCTAACAGATTGAAGGGAGCCCATTTACTACAATTGCCAAATATTACTCTACTCCTATTTTACCCATATCTCACAGCCTTTCAACAGCTCTTTTTAATAAATTGTAAGGCCTTCAATGAATTAAAATCAAAATTGAAATCTATTTAACTCAGATAAGCAAAATGAAACCAATATAATTTCAAATCAATAAAGCTTATTTGATTTCTCATTAGTCTTTTAAATACACTGTATGATTTCATTTTCTCTAATACATTTTGTTAAAAACCATTCAATGGGATATACTGCCACCAAAATTAGCCTTGAAAGAAAACTTCAGCTTCTTCTTAAAGACAAAGATAATTCATCTTTTCCCAAGCCATATATGTATTCATTGTATGACTGGATCAAAAAATCAATAACAATAAGCCACAGAAATAAAATTGCTTGTTCAGGAAAATTATTAACATCTTTAAAGTAATTATAAACCATTTATTAAATGAC
>SJYC01103318.1:0-15793 GCA_006408675.1 Madoqua kirkii
TCCAATGCTAACATCCATACATGGCCCTGTCTCTTATACACATCTAGATGTGTATAAGAGACAGTATTGTAATTGATCAAGGTCCTTTGTAAAATTAATTTTAACATAAATTTACATTTACTATCCCTAGGAATCTCTATATGGAAGAAAAATTATGAGCAAAAGATTTTTCTTTTCTATTTAGAAATCAGTAATATAATAAACTTTCTCTCCATTATCTTTTTCCTAAGAACAAAATTCTCCTAACTATAAAGTCTAAAAAGCTAGGGGAACAGGGTAAAATACAGAGATTACTGTTGCTTAATGACATTTACACTATTAAAATTAGACTCACTTGATTTCACTTCAGTTGACTCCTATATTTTATAAAAATGTTTATAAAAGTGATGATACTTCTTATACTGCAAAATTGGAACAGGTTGCCGACATTATATACCTGATACGGAAGCTGAAATTATACCACTTTTCAACAGATTCATTTTTCAGAGTCAAAGGGCTGACATGGATTACTCGAAATTTAGTAGCATGATTTGGCACGATCCGACAGGGGGCTGAACAAGTCAAAAACTGATAAAAATATGTCCCTGCAATTTTATATGGCAGAATTAAAAAATGGTTTGTTAACTGTGTCCTTCTACTCTAACTTGTTGAAATAAAAAAGTGCTATGTCCATAGTCAGGAATAAACAGAAATTATTGCAAATGATGAGTCTCTAGTGGCTGCAGTAAAATGACTGTTCATATTTATTCATATTTACTTCCAGTAAATGAGTGGGATTTGAGCAAATAAATCTTAAAAAAATTGGCAGTCACTGAAAACATAAATTTTATTGTTAACATACTTCACAAACTAAGGATAATAAGGCTAATTTTTGTACAGCCATAATGCCAACTCATCTGTTATATAATCACATCAACCAAAATAAAGCTGAACTATACATGAATCAATAGTAAATACAGCTCAAAAGAACAAAAATACTTTTGATATTGGTTGATTGCTTATGCACCAACCAACTGATCATATAAAGAGATATCTTGAGGACTATCCTGGGATGCTTCACTCAGCCTCGTCCTTCTCAAAGGTGCCTCAATCACGTAGTGATAAATGTAGTAGAACATTAGTAAAATGAATGCCTGACTCAAAAATAGAAGAGAATGTACACAGATTATAGAATAAAAATCTAAAAAAGAGAGAAATGTGCTTAACTATAGTAATGATTGAACTAACAAAATACATTTTAATAGATTGTTAATAACAGCTACCAGTCATTGATCTATTATTATATACTAAGCATTATACCTAACACTTTAAAGGATTATACTTTTTAATTTTTAAAAAACCGCTTCAGGGTAGTTAATATCTGCTCAAAAAATAAAATAAAAAAATTAAAAAAAAGAAAAAGCCCAGAATTATTTTTAACAACTTGCTCCAGTTCAAAAGCCAGCATTCAAAGCTATATGGGGCCCCAAAGCCAGTATTTTATTCGTTGTGGTACACTGTATCTCATCTAAGTCCTGGAGATCTCTCAGTTCAGAAAAGTATAGAAAAGACAGACATATAAAAACAGGACAGATATTTTAGTTTATAGCATGGTTAATATAAGTATCATATAGTTGCAGAAAATAGTTGAAGCATCCTAGGCTTCAATTATCAAGTGTTAAAAACAAAGAATGAAATAGTCTTTAATTGATTATGTCAATGCACTTTGTTTGGAATTCTATACTAATATCTAGGTGGTGCATTTTCAGAGGAACACTGACAAAATGAAGAGTGACCATAAAGCATGAGTGATGAGAATATGGTAACTGTTATTGTAATAGCTACCTGTCATTTAACATGTGCTATGTACCTGGTGCTGTCTTTGTATTTTATGCAGTTTTCTCATTTAATCCATGCAATATTCCTGGAAGCTGGGTATGATTATCCTTATTTTATAAGAAATGAAATTGGTGCTAACAAAGATTATGTAATTTACCTAAAACTGTATAATGTTGAAAAGATAAGAAAGCTTAATTTTAAAGATAACAAATATTAGAAGAATTAAGCTTACTAACGTAAGCTTCTACAGTCCCAAAGGTAAACTAGAAGCAACTGGAAGGCACTAAAACAGTTTCTTACAATAAGAATTTTTCTTTTGACCAGGCAAGTTGGAATATGTAATTGTAAGCCATAGCAAGATGATGATTTCCCAGTTGATCCTATCCTTACCTTCATTGTCTTATTTCTGACTCAAGGAGATGTTTTTACCCAGTGTTCTCATCCTAGAGTGCTCTTCTCTTAATCTTCTCTCCAAGGATGTAGCATTGAACTAAATCTTAGTGATAAGTGGTATTGCCTTTGATTATTCTTAAGAAATCATGATTTCATCATCATATTCAGTTCAGTCACTCAGTCATGTCTGACTCTTGGCGACCCTATGAACCACAGCATGCCAGGCCTTCCTGTCCATCATTGACTCCCGGAGTCCACCCAAACCCATGTTTATTGAGTCAGTGATGCCATCCAACCATCTCATCCTCTGTTGTCCCCTTCTCTTCCTGACTTCAATCTTTCCCAGCGTCTGGGTCTTTTCAAATGAGTCAGCTTTACACATCATGTGGCCAAAGTATTGGAGTTTCAGCTTCAACATTAGTCTTTCCAATGAACACCCAGGATTGATCTCCTTTAGGATGGACTGATTGGATCTCTTTACAGTCCAAGGGACTCTCAAGAGTCTTCTCCAACACCACAGTTCAAAAGCATCAGTTTTCTGCACTCAGCTTTCTTTATAGTCCAATGCTAACATCCATACATGGCCACTGGAAAAAACATAGCCTTGACTAGACAGACCTTTGTTGGCAAAATAATATCTCTGCTTTTCAATATGCTATCTAGGGTGGTCATAACTTCCCTTCCAAGGAGTAAGTATCTTTTAATTTCATGGCTGCAATCACCTTCTGCAGTGATTTTGGAAAAAATAAAGTCAGCTACTGTTTCCACTGTTTCCCTATCTATTTGCCATGAAGTGATGGTACCAGACACCATGATCTTACTTTTCTGAATATTGAGCTTTAAGTCAAATTTTTCACTCTCCCCTTTCACTTTCATTAAGACGCTATTTAGTTCTTCTTCACTTTCTGCCATAAGGGGGGTGCCATCTGCATATCTGAGGTTATTGGTATTTCTCCAGGCAATCTTGATTCCCGCATGTGCTTCCTCCAACCCAGTGTTTCTCATGATGTACTCTGCATATAAGTTAATAAGCAGGGTGACAATATACAGGCTTGACATACTCCTTTTCCTATTTGGGACCAGTCTGTTGTTCCATATCCATTTCAGACTGTTGCTTCCTGACCTGCATACAGGTTTCTCAAGAGGCATTTCAGGTGGCCTGGTATTCCTATCTCTTTCAGAATTTTTCACACTTTATTGTGATCTATACAGTCAAAGGCTTTGGCATAGTCAATAAAGCAGAAATAGATGTTTTTCTGGAACTCACTTGCTTTTTCCATGATCTAGCAGATGTTGGCAATTTGATCTCTGGTTCCTCTGCCTTTTCTAAAACCAGCTTGAACATCTGGAAGTTCACGGTTCACATACTGCTGAAGCCTGGCTTGGAGAATTTTGAGCATTACTTTACTAGCATGTGATATGAGTGCAAATGTGTGGTAGTTTGAGCATTCTTTGGCATTGCTTTTCTTTGGGATTGGAATGAAAACTGACCTTTTCCAGTCCTGTGGCCACTGCTGAGTTTTTCAAATTGGCTGACATATTGAGTGCAGCACTTTTAAAACATCATCTTTTAGGATTTGAAATACTCAACTGGAATTCCATCACCTCCACTAGCTTTGTTTGCACTGATGTTTCCTAAGGACCATTTGACTTCACATTCCAGGATGTCTGGCTCTAGGTGAGTGTGAGTGATCCATTAGGACAGTCTTAACAAAAGTTAATTGTTAAATGAATATAAAATAAATTTTTAAAATCCACACACCATGATCTTTATGTGACCACATGTAGGCAACATGGCAGTCAGATGACATTTTTAGTGCACACTTATGAAAAATAAAAGCATGTGTTAGGACTATGACAAATCTCAATTTCCTAATATTTCTCATGTGTTTGGGAGAGCACAGAATGTTACATGTGTATTGTCTCTTTTACTTCTCAAGACACACCTATGAGCTAATTCAGTTTAGTTCAGTCACTCAGTCATGTCCAATTCTTTGTGACCCCATGAATCACAGCACACCAGGCCTCCCTGTCCACCACCAACTCCCAGAATCCACCCAAACCCATGTCTATTGAGTCAGTGATGCCATCCAACCATCTTATCCTGTCGTCCCCTTCTCCTCCTGCCCTCAGTCTTTCCCAGCATCAGGGTCTTTTCAAATGAGTCAGCTCTTTGCATCAGGTGGCCAAAGTTTTGAAGTTTCAGCTTCAACATCAGTCCTCCAGTGAACACCCAGGACTAATCTCCTTTAGGATGGACTGGTTGGATCTCCCTGCAGTCCAAGGGATTCTCAAGAGTCTTCTCCAACACTACAGTTCAAAAGTACTTGTAAGTAATAATTCTCCCATTAGACAAACAAGGAAAGTGAAACACACTGGACTTAAAATTACCTGGAGTTACATAGTTTATAGGGCTTCCCAGGTGGCACTAGTGGTAAAGCATCTGCGTGCTATGCAGGACATGTGAGAGATACCAGTTTGATTCCTGTGTTATTAAGATCCTCTGGAGGAGGACACAGCAACCCATACCAGTATTCTTGCCTGGAGAATCCCATGGACAGAGGAGCCTGGAGGACTACAGTCCATACATTTGCAGAGTCAGACATGGCTGAAGTGATTTAGCACACATGCACATAGTTTGTAAATAACAAAGTCATATTTAGACTTTAGGTTATTCTGATCCCACAGTCTCACTACTAAATGCTAATCATTATACAATCTCATTCTTAATGTCACTAAAATAAAAGGAAATACATCCAACATCTCTTGAAGCAGAAGCATAAAATTGTACTTTTTTTTTCTGAATTTGAGATTTATACTTGAAGAACTCACTTTTGAGGTCAACTTGAACTAGGTTTTTCTTTTTAAAGTTCTAACAAATGTGTTAGGAATTATTATAAGGAAAAGAGAGCACACTATACCTCTTGGCAGTGAATGAGTGCTATATCTATTTCATTTTCCTCTTTTCAAAAGTTCTCCAGTGTTTAAGAGGCTGCTCAGTTGAAAAGGAAACATCTTATGCTATGAGGTTACAGAGAAAGCAGTAGGATCAATGGATAGATGTTACAGAGAAAAAGATTTTGGCTTAATGTGTAAAAGAAATTTCTATCGGGTTAGAAAATGAGCTGCCTTGAAAACTGTGACTACCATACTAATGAAGAAATACTTTTAAACACAGGGAAACTATTATCACAGTTATGAAAAAGATCAGTAACGTTGTTATGAGAAGATGTGTGTGAACGTGCTAAGCTGCCTCAGTCGTGTCCAGCTCTTGGTGACCCTAAAGATTATAGTCCACCAGGCTCCTCTGTCCATGGGATTCTCCAGGCAAGCATACTGTAGTCGGTTGCTAGGCCCTCCTCCCTGACCGAGGGATCAAACTTGTGTCTAATGTCTCCTGCATTGGCAGGCAGATTCTTTAGCACTAGCACCACCTGGGAAGCCCCCAGCGTCACCTGACTGTGTCCAAATAAAATTTTATTTACACAAACAAGCTGTGGCCTGATTTGGCTTGGGGATAAAGTTTGCCAGCCCCTGTTATAGAACGTGTTCATCTGAATATGTTAACTGCTGTAACAAAAACCTTTACATTTCAGTAGCTTAACACAGGGAATTGCAAATCATGACCACAGCCCTACCTGTCCCAAAGCCTGTTTTAATATGAATACTTTTCTGTATGTTCTTGAAGATATTTGAGAAGAAGGAAGAGAAGGAATAGAAGAGACAGAGACTGGGTCCCACAAAGTCTGAAATACAAAGTGGGCCATTTACAGAAAAAAAAAAAAGTGCCAACTTTAACAGAGGTGCTTTGTTTGATAGCTTTCCTTTAAGGAGACTCAAGGATTCAGACTCTGCACATCTGTAATGCTGAAGTCTTCCACATGGGCCTACAAGTTCACCATGGTGTGGGGAGGAAATCATGAGAAAGACACACAGCATACATAACTCTTACTGAAGAAGAGATATTCATTTTGCTCACACTTTGTTAGCCATGATTAATCATGCATCTACTTAGATATATACAGGACTGGAAAATACACACTTGGCTGAAAAGCTGTCTCCCAGCACCTACTTTATTTTATGGAAAAAGACCATGAATCCTCAGTGGTCAGAGTTGCTTGTTTCACATAGAAGGAATATGCAGTGCAGATTGAAGCTTAAAATAGATATACAGCAATAGACATTTCAATTGTAAGATATAACCTTGTTTCTGCATTCCCCAAAATTGTAGAAATAGAAAATCTATCAGTTAGGTATTTCCTAATTCTTCCTAACTCAATCCTACATAACTTTTCTTTGATCAGAAATGGTACGAGAGTTTCCCAAACACAGTATCTGATAAGTTTTGTCTCATAAAGCTTTTCATGTACTTATGCTATAAGGAAGACTCTCAGTACTATGCACTTGTATGAGAAAACTACAAGTCTGAGTCTTATAATATGTCAAATGAATGAGAAATTATACAATCATATATTTTTTGGTCTGGATTTTTAAAAAGCATTTGGTTTTAGAGTATTTTAATTTAGCCTGTCATTTCTATTTTTTTCACCTCACTGTCCATACTCTAACTCATGCTTTAGTGATTAATTCGCAGTTATCAAGTTTCTAAAGCTACCAGCAACAAAAGATAGAACCACAATTTTTCAAATTATATTTTTTATCACACTACTGCTTCAGTGCTCCTTCTCTTATATTCTTACAAGGAAAGAAAGAGACGGAAATGAAGAGAGAGAGAGAGAAGTCTGAAATAAATCTTGCTTCTTGCTGTGGTAAACATCATTAAAGGTGTGAGAGACTAATTGACAGGACTTTAAAAATGAACCTCTATTTTAAGGGAAAATGGTGTAATCACTCAAATAATTAAGTGAAAAGAAGAACATGAGTAATAGAACCTGTAGACAAGTGATCAACAAAACAGCCGTTAAATCAGACAAAACTAAGGGATAACAGAAAGGACCAAATGGTCTATTGAGAAAATGAAAGAAACTTAAAATTAATCTCTAGGATTTATCAAGACAACTTAAGTAATAACAAGTATACTATGTGATTTAATACTAAAGACTGAAGTTACTTGAAAGAAGACTTTGCTTTAAGTCACCAACACCGTATCTGTACTGTGCAATAGCAAAGTTGTTAAATGGCAGTATTCCAGAATTAGCACAAAAACTCTCTGAAGTGCAAAAAGGAGGTAGAGCCAAGGTAAGAAATACCTTGTGACTGGAAATAGTCACAAGGAAGCCATTTCTATATTTCTTAACTGATTTAATAAATATAAAGTACTACAGCATTTCAGGTATCTACATTAAAGATATTTTACCATTAGGTTTATATTTCAGGTGAGAATAATCCTCAGGAAAACCTTTCTTGAACTTGGTTTTCTTAGCATTTTTTTTTTTTTTAATGTTTCATGTGAGAAACCTCAGACATAACCACCAGGCAGTCAAACAGATCCTTGGAAGACTGATAATTTTGTTATAATGCTATAAATATCGGTTTGAATGTTGAATTAGTGGATTTATTTGTTGGAATAAAGTGACGAGTCAAACAGCTGGGCACATTTAGAGTCAACAAATCAGAACCTTAGCTCGATTCAACTAACTAAAGGAAAATTACTATTTTTTTTTTTCCCTTAGTGGTACTTTGAAATAAAAAAGGTACTCTCTAGCAAAGCTGTCACTATTGATGTACTCACTGGTGCCTGCTGATTGAAAAGCTGCCTCTTTCTCCATTGGGAAGAACTACCCAGGGTTTCTGGGACTCAGGCTGCTTAAGATATACTCTTTCTCCTAAATTAGTGTGGACTGACTACCTCTAGACTCTGCTGACCATGGATTACATCCTCTGGCTGGGAATGTGGCTTTCCTCTATTTGTCATGGTAGGAGAGAGCAATACAGTGATTTGTGTTCCTTTCAATATGTTATATTAGTACCATTAAAAATGAAAAGAACTTAGGATCACTACAAGATCCATAATCTTTTTATAATCCTTGATAGCCCTGTGATAACTCTGGGCCATTCCACTCACCAGCACTGTCTCCTCCTTAGACAGCAGCACCTTTTCCAGCATATATTTATTCCTTCTCTCAGGAGGAATTCTGCCCTTCTTTACCAAGAAAAAACAAACAAAAAAAGTTTCAGCTTTAAGCATAAAGGTAGACACAAAAGAACCAAGTATCTGAGACAGATTGACCTTGTGTGTGTGTTAGTTGCTTAGTCATATCCAACTCTTGTAACACCATGGATTGTAGTCCACCAGGCTCTTCTGCCCATGGAATTCTCCAGGCAAGAATACTGGAATGGGCAGCCATTCCCATCTCCAGGATATCTTCCCAACCCTAGAATTGAACCCAGGTCTCCCACATTCCAGGCAGATTCTTTACTGTCTGAACCACCATCAAAACCCTAAATGACCCTTCAGTTCAGTTCAGTCGCTCAGTCGTGTCCGACTCTGCGACCCCATGAATCGCAGCACTCCAGGCCTCCCTGTCCATCACCATCTCTTGTTAGGTCCTTTTTATTCCTTGGAGTTCCTTTCTGTTTCCTAGATGGGATGCTGCACAATTCATAAATTATTGAATAAAACCAATTAGATCTTCAAATTCATTCAGTTGAATTTTGTTTTATTTTGTTTATAATGGATTTGATAGCAGTGGTGGGATCCAAAATGAACTTCTGATGGCTGCAGGGCCGATGAGCAACACATATGTAGTACCCCATGAACTCTTCTGAGTTCCCTGCTTGTCTCTGTTTCCAAAGGCCATGGGTAAGTTCCTCTTGGTTCTGAGTTCCACTCTTTGTTCAGCTCCCAACCTAATTGGCTTTCCATAGTTTTCCATTTGGATGGAAGCCCTTGGTTCAGCCCCTACTTTCCAAGTTGAGAACTGCTGGTAGCAGCTGCAATTCTCCATTCATTTGGAATTAGTGCACAGATCCTATTCTCTGTATCTGCTGGTTCTGTCCTTTTCCTACTTTTCAAACACCTGGATAGCAATTGCTGGTGGTTAGTGGCCAGAATCAAACTGAGTTCAACTTAAACAAACAAACAAACAAACAGAATGGAACAGAACTGGGTCCAGAACTGGACTGGGTCTGGAGTCTGACTAGGTTTGACTTAAGTTGAATTGGGTCCAGGGTGTTTCATGCAAATAAAGGCTACTGTTAATGAGAATCTCAGAAGACAAAAAAAAAAAAAAAAGTGGTAAGATTGGTGAGAACATATCAAGCATTTAAAAACTGCTATAGTGTTTGCTACCTAACTCAAAGACTCCTGTACTAGAATAAGTTAGTCACTAGAACAGGTTGGATTAATACTATATCATCCATCAACCTCCAGAAAATTATTGCACAATGGAGTATGCTGTAAGATATCATACAATTTCCAACCTGGCTGTATATTCCCTTCAGGTATTATTTTATTTCGAAGAAACCCAAAGGCTTAGTTAAATAAACAAGTAAATAAACAAAGAAATAAATAAAATGGGATATTTTGTTAAATTATTTAAATCCAAGGAGTTAAGTGTGTCACCTTCCAACACATCTGCTTAAGAATTATGGTTCAAGAAGCTACAGATATTTATGATACTGGTTGGAATCTTACCAAAGACAACCTAGAATTTTGAGTCCTGAGAGCTTCACTTGGTAACCATCAGAATGCATGCATGCTTAGTGGCTCAGTTGTGTCTGACCCCATGGGGATGCAAAAAAAAAAAAAAAAATCCCTCTGTACATGGGATGTTTTCCAGGCAAGAATACTGCACTGGGTTGCCATTTCTTCCTCCAGGGGATCTTCCCAACCAGGGATCCAATCTGAGTCTCCTGTATCTCCTGCACTGCGGGCAGATTCTTTACCTCTGAGCCACTGGTCTTCTCAGAACCATCAGATTGGGGGCCTCAAAATATGACCAGACAGAAGTGGGTCCACCCCATTTGGGGCTAAGGGCCCTACCAAACTGCTGCCAATCCTCTGGGAAATGATAATGACCATTATGAGTATTCCAATCAAATAAGATCATTTAAGAAATATATATAAAAGTGAAGGCTCCCTAATTAATTAAACAGATTGAGATATCAATTTTAATTGTCACACAGTAGACTCTAAAGGTGCTTCCCAGGTTGCCCTAGTGTAAAGAACCAATCTGCCAATACAGGTAGACATAGGAGACACAGGTTTGATCCCTAAGCCAGGAAGATCCCCTGGAGGAGGGCATGGCAACCCACTCCAGTATGCTTGCCTGGAGAATCCCATGGACAGAGGAACCTGGCGGGCTATGGCCCATAGGGTAACAAAGAGTCAGACATACCTGACGCAGTGATGTACATGCAGAGACTTCCAAAGGCTTCAAAATAGCTTCACAAAATAATTGTCTGCAAACACTAATAAAAAATGAAAGACAAGAAAGGCATCCAAAACAAAAGACAAAAGACTGACACCTCCTATTGCTCCCCTCCCTCCAACTTTACTTTTCATCTTACTAATCTCTGTCAAATTGCCTTTACACAACCTGGCGGGCTATGGCCCATAGGGTAACAAAGAGTCAGACATACCTGACGCAGTGATGTACATGCAGAGACTTCCAAAGGCTTCAAAATAGCTTCACAAAATAATTGTCTGCAAACACTAATAAAAAATGAAAGACAAGAAAGGCATCCAAAACAAAAGACAAAAGACTGACACCTCCTATTGCTCCCCTCCCTCCAACTTTACTTTTCATCTTACTAATCTCTGTCAAATTGCCTTTACACTCTGAAGAGACTACCATAAACAAAAATCCAGCAAGTCAGTGGTGTTAAAGAAATCCCTAAATCTACTTGTGAAGGAGGCCCATATGAGGCCCCTCCCAGGGTTGCTGAGACTCTGTGAGATTTTCTAGAAAACTGCTACATTATTTCCTCAAATTGATAAGGTGAAACAAAAAATTAAAATTAATAAAAGCCTTGCTAAATTCTGACAGATACCTCAGCTATACTTTAAATCCCACTTGGAACCTGTAGATGGTATCCTGGAAAAACTGACAGAAGCCACTAAAGGGTGAGAATTCCAAGTCAGCTCTCCTGAATGTCTCTCCATAAACCTGGTGGAAAGAGGAAAATAAAACATCTTTGATGCCCTCTTTGGGGATGTCCCTTAAGCCCAGCGTGTTGTTTAATCATGCCGGAAATATTTACTGTTTGTGCTGGCTGAAACCTAACAAAATATTCAAACAAGTTTCATAACTTCATGATCAGAAATTTGACAGAACTAAAAGCTGATACTCAGAAACTAATAGGAAGTGTTATACCTTCTCCCCTAAGGTGAAATAAAACTATGTGGGGGGCTGGAGGGTGGGGGCTGGTGACCTTCCAAAGCCTTTGTAAAGTAATTTATGGATAGATTATCCTATGATGTCATTTAAACTGAAACCCAGTTTCCAGGAATTAAGGGCAACTGTCCTTATTTTACAGATCTTTGGAAAAGCAGGTTTATTGACTATGCCAAAACCTTTGACTGTGCGGATCACAATAAACTGTGGAAAATTCTGAAAGAGATGGAAATACCAGACCACCTGACATGCCTCTTGAGAAGCCTATATGCAGGTCAAGAAGCAACAGTTAGAAGTGGACATGGAACAACAGACTGGTTCCAAATAAGAAAAGGAGTACATCAAGGCTGAATATTGTCATCCTGCTTATTTAACTTATATGCAGAGTACATCATAAGAAACGTTGTGTTGCAAGAAGCACAAGCTGGAATCAAGATTTCCGGGAGAAATATCAATAACCTCAGATATGCAGATGACACCACCCTTATGGCAGAAAGTGAAGAGGAACAAGAAAGCCTCTTGATGAGAGTGAAAGTGGAGAGTGAAAAAGTTGTCTTAAAGCTCAACATTCAGAAAACGAAGTTCATAGCATCTGGTCCCATCACTTCATGGCAAATAGATGGGGATACAGTGGAAACAGTGTCAGACTTTATTTTGGGGTCTCCAAAATCACTGCAGATGGTGATTGCAGCCATGAAATTAAAAGATGCTTACTCCTTGGAAGAAAAGTTATGACCCATCTAGATAGTATATTCAAAAGTAGAGACATTACTTTGCCAACAAAGGTCCATCTAGTCAAAGCTATGGTTTTTCCTGTGGTCATGTGTGGATGTGAGTGTTGGACTGTTAAGAAGTCCGAGAGCTGAAGAATCGATGCTTTTGAACTGTGGTGTTGGAGAAAACTCTTGAGAGTCCCTTGGACTGCAAGGAGATCCAACCAGTCCATTCTGAAGGAGATCAGCCCTGAGATTTCTTTGGAAGGAATGATGCTAAAGCTGAAACTCCAGTACTTTGGCCACCTCATGCAAAGAGCTGACTCATTGGAAAAGACTCTGATACTGGGAAGGATTGGGGGCTGGAGGAGAAGGGGACGACAGAGGATGAGATGGCTGGATGGCATCACGGACTCGATGGACTTGAGTCTGAGTGAACTCTGGGAATTGATCGACGGGGAGGCCTGATGTGCTGTGATTCATGGGGTCGTAAATAGTGGGACACGACTGAATGACTGAACTGAACTGAACTGAAAAAATTTAAAGTCCTACCTTGTGTTCTTTTTCACCCTGTGACTCTGAGCCACCAATATTAATAAAATGCTTCAGCCATCTGAGCAGATAACCTTAACTTTTTACATCTGCTAAAAAACCAACTTTATTTCCACTTCTTTTAAAACTAGTGAGATTTGTATTATTGTACTTATTTCCTGGCAGCAATTTTAAATTGGAAGCAGTTCAAAAGTGTCAGTTCTTCGATGTTCAGCTTTGTTTATAGTCCAACTCTCATATCCATACAAAACTACTAGAAAAACCATTGCTTTGACAAAGATGAACCTTTGATGGCAAAGTAATGTCTCTGTTTTTAAAATGCTGTCTAGGTTGGTCATAAATTTTGTTCCAAGGAGCAAGTGCCTTTTAATTGCATGCCTGCAGTCATCATCTGCAGTGATTTTGGAATCCCCTCCCCCCCAAAAAAAATAAAGTCTCTCACTATTTTCACTATTTCCCCATCTATTTGCCATGAAGTTACTAGAAAAACCATTGCTTTGACAAAGATGAACCTTTGATGGCAAAGTAATGTCTCTGTTTTTAAAATGCTGTCTAGGTTGGTCATAAATTTTGTTCCAAGGAGCAAGTGCCTTTTAATTGCATGCCTGCAGTCATCATCTGCAGTGATTTTGGAATCCCCTCCCCCCCAAAAAAAATAAAGTCTCTCACTATTTTCACTATTTCCCCATCTATTTGCCATGAAGTTATGGGACCAAATGCCATGATCTTAGTTTTCTGAATGTTGAGTTTTAAGCCAACATTTTCACTCTCCTCCATTTTCATCAAGAGGCTCTTAGTTCTTTTTAGTTTTCTACTATAAGAATGGTGTCATCTGCATATCTGAGGTTACTGATATTTCTCCCGACAATATTGATTCCAGCTTGTGCTTCATCCTGTCCAGCATTTCTAATGATGTATTCTGTATATAAGTTAAATAAGCAGGGTGACAATATACAGCCTTGATGTACTCCTTTTCCAATTTGTAACCAGTCTGTTTTTCCCATGTCCAGTTCTAACTGTTGCTTCTTGACTTTGCTAGTGTGTGAGATGAGTGCAATAGGTGTTTGTGCATTCTTTGGCATTGCCTTTCTTTGGGATTGGAATGAAAAAGGACCTTTTCTAGTCCTGTGGCCACTGCTGAGTTTTCAAATTTGCTAGCACATTGAATGCAGCATTTTCACAGCATCATCTTCTAAGATTTGAAATAACTCAACTGGAATTCCATCACCTCCACTAGCTTTGTTCGTACTGATGCTTCCTAAGGTCCACTTGACTTTGCATCTCAGGATGTCTGGCTCTAGGTGAGTGATCACACCATCGTGATTATCTTGGTCATGAACATCTTTTTTGTGCAGTTCTCTGTATTTTTGCCACCTCTTCTGAATATCTTCTGCCTCTGTTAGATCTATATTCTTTGAATATCTTCTGCCTCTGTTAAGTCTATATTCTTTCTTTTCTTTATTTTGCCCATCTTTGCATGAAATGCTCCCTTGAAGAGATCTAACTTTCTTGAAGAGATCTCTAGTTTTTCCCATTCTATTGTCGTCCTCTATTTCTTTGCATTAATCACTGTGGAAGGCTTTCTTATATCTCCTTGTTATTCTTTGGAACTCTGCATTCAAATGGGCTTGCTCCCTGGAAGAAAAGCTATGACCACCTAGACAAGCATATTAAAAAGCAGAGACGTTATTTTTGCCAACAAAAGTCTGTCTAGTCAAAGCTATGGTTTTTCCAGTAGTCATGTATGTGAAAGTTAGACTACGAAGAAAACTGAGTGCCAAAGAGTTGATACTTTTGACCTGTGGTGTTAGAGAAGACTCTTGAGAGTCCCTTGGACTGCAACGAGATCCAACCAGTCCATCCTAAAGGAGATCAGTCCTGAGTGTTCATTGGAAGGACTGATGTTGAAGCTGAAACTCTAATATTTTGGTCACCTGATGTGAAGAACTGATTCATTTGAGAAGAGCCTAATGCTGGGAAAGATCGAAGGCAGGAGAAGGGGACAGCAGAGGATGATATGGTTGGATGGCATCTCCAACTCAATGGACATGAGTTTGAGTAAGCTCTGGGTGTTGGTGATAGATAGGGAAGCCTATTGGGCTACAGACTATGGGGTCGCTAAGAGTTGGAAACAACTGAGCGACTTCACTTTCACTTTCACACACTGGAGAAGAAAATGGCAACCCACTCCATGTTCTTGCCTGTCTCCTCCCATGGATGAGGGAGCCTGGTGGGCTGCCGTCTATGGGGTCGCAAAGAGTCAGACACGACTGAAGCTTTTTAGCAGCAGCAACAGGGAAGCCTGACGTGCTGCAGTCCATGGGGTCGCAAAGAGTCGGACATGACTGAGTGACTGAACTGAATTGAAGATTAAAATAATTTATTTTTTATATGTTGATAACTGTAATTGTTAACATCTAAAAGTAAACTGGTGCAATATTTGAATTTGGTTTTCTCTGTAAGAAGTTTTATTGGATTGTTGATCTATTCTTAATAGGAAATCACAAACAAAAGTGTTTTTTAGATTTTCACCTTTTAAATGAACTATCTAGAAAGTAAAGATTCTGTGTTTTACCAAAATAAATTTCTTTTGTATTTATTTTTGATTATTTAATAAAACTGAGCCTTCCTTATTAAAATAGCTAAGTTTCTTTCCTTTTTTCTTTTCACAATTTAACTTTCTGTATTTTCCCTTGACAGTTTTAATTGTCATTATGATTAAATGGATATCTAAGTATTATTTCAAGTAACGTATGGAACTATTTGAACAATTGTTTTTAAACTTTTTAATATTTTTGAGAAACTTCCCACAAAGAAAATTCCAAATGAAGTATTTGTGACCCTGCACCAACACTGAAATTTTCAGAGGGTTCCTGGAGCATGTCAAAAAATCTGTTTTGTTTCCTTATGAAAAAGGAATGATTAAACTAATTAGACTTATTTGACATGTTAAATTGCATGGGAAGCACTGTCAAATAAAAACTAATACTAATATTTTACACTGTATTTGTTTAGGTA
>SJYC01103327.1:0-25054 GCA_006408675.1 Madoqua kirkii
TCTAAGTCTATTTCTCTATAATTATAGCTGCAAGGAAAAGAAGGTAGGTAAAACTTCCTTGGGCAAGAGGAGGGTATAACATAAGTTACATCTCAGTCATACTTGAATGGCCTACATCTCCTGTCCTAAGTAGATTTCGAGAATAGAGGGGACCATATAAACAAGTGGTAAGTCATATATCCTGGCCTTTCTTCTATGGGATAATGCCTTAGAATGGAGAGATCCATTACAGAGGTAGAAAAGGAAGCCAGAAATCGTCTAGCAGGAGACACACATCCTTGATATCTCAGCTACATTGTCATTCAGCAAACTGGGACGGCCATGGCAGAGAAATAAGGGTAAGGGTGTAACTTTAGGGCAGAGAGAAAGAATCTGAAACTAAGCTTTGGTTTGTTTTTAGTTGCATAGCACTGAGTTTACCAAACTGGAGTAAAATAAGGATTTTCCAGCTGCCATGTGGTTTAAGGAGGATGAAAGTTTAGATGATTATGGAAACCAAAAACTATACATGTTTATTGGTTCATCAGAATATAATATATACATTTGAAAATCGATTAATGAAGCACAAGAGAATTACTGGTAAGTTGCCCACTATGTGTCTCTGGCAATTCTAGCTTCTTTGTGGTTGAAGCATGTCTGTTCAGTTTAGTCAGTCAGTAGTGTCTGATTCTTTGCAACCCCATGAACCGCACCATGCCAGGCCTCTGTGTTCATCACCAACTCCCAGGGTTTACTCAAACTCATGTCCATTGAGTCAATGATGCCATCCAACCATCTAATCCTCCATCATCCCCTTCTCTTCCTGTCCTCAATATTTCCCAGCATCAGGGTCTTTTCAAGTGAGTCAGTTATTAGCATCAGGTGGACAAAGTACTGGAGTTTCAGCTTCAACATCAGTCCTTCCAATGAACACTCAGGACTGATCTCCTTTAGGATGAACTGGTTGGATCTCCTTGCAGTCCGAGGGACTCTCAAGAATCTTCTCCAACACCACAGTTCAAAAGCATCCATTCTGTGCTCAACTTTCTTTATAGTTCAACTCTCATATCCATACATAACTACTGGAAAAAAGATAGCCTTGACTAAATGGACTTTTGTTGACAAAATAATGTGTCTGTGATGGCACCCCACTCTGGTACTCTCTTCTGGAAAATCCCATGGACAGAGGAGCCTGGTAGGCTGCGGTCCATGGGGTTGCGAAGAGTCAGACACAACTGAGCAACTTCCCTTTCACTTTTCACTTTCATGCATTGGAGAAGGAAATGGCAACCCACTCCAGTGTTCTTGCCTGGAGAATCCCAGGGACGGGTGAGCCTGGTGGGCTGCCATCATTTGGATCACAGAGTCAGACACTACTGAAGTGACTTAGCAGCAACAGCAGTAGGTTGGTCATAATGCTCCTTCCAAGGAGTAAGTGCCTTTTAATTTCATGGCTGCAGTCACCATCTGCAGTGATTTTGGAGCCCCCCAAAATAAAGTCAGCCACTGTTTCCACTGTTTCCCCATTTATTTGCCATGAAGTGATGGGAACGGATGTCTGTAGATTCCAAATTAGTTATACTAATAAAACCACCACATAAAAATTATTACCTCCTTCCTTCTCATGTACTTGCCCTTTCAAGGAAGACAATGAAATGGCAATATTGCTTTTAAGAATACAGATAAGCTGCCTTCTAGAAGATCTTTACTTTTATAATATTATTTGCAATTTTATATGTTTTCAGCAGTTTCAAAAGTGATACTTGTCTAAAATACCTGTTCAAAAATACCCAGGAATAAAAGTAGTGAAACTGTGACCACTATCTTTATTTCAAGCCAAAAACATTTCTAGGCAAAATAATAGTGAATGTAAAATTGTTCTTACAGTTTCATTCAACACATTTAAATAGCACCTTCTCATTTAACATTTCCTCTATGGGGATTCCCAGGTGACTCAGTGGTAAAGAGTCCACCTGCCAACACAGGAGCTATGGGTTCAATCCCTGGGTCAGGAAGATCCTCTGGAATAGGAAATGACAACCCATTCCAGTATTCTTGCCTGGAGAATTCCATGGAGAGAGGAGACTGGGGGGCTACAGTCCATGATGTCACAAAGAGTTGAACACGACTGAGCATGTGCACACACGTGTGCTCTGTATTTATTCCCTTGTCCCTATCCTTTCACTCCTCTGTCTTTAATTTACTGCATCTCATTAGACTGATTCAGTTTTATGGAAATGTAAATAATCTGTATTTGTCTTCTACTACTACCATACAAGTTACAACAAACCTAACAGCTTAAATGAAACAAGCGAATTTTCTTACAATTGTAAGAAAGTAAGTCAGAAGTCCAATATGGGGTTCACTGGGCTAAAATCAAGGCACCAGCAGAGCCACACTCCTTTCAGGAAGCTCTAGTGGAGAACTTGTTACCTTACTCATTTGGATGGTTGGCAGAATTTAGTTCCTTGAAGTTGCAGGACTAAGGTCCTCACTTCTTTGCTATCTCAGTACTCAGGAATGAGACAACTGAGTTCTTTGGCTTGCTATCCCCTTCCTCCATCTTCAAAGTTAGCAACAATGGGAAGAATCCCTCTCACGTTTTGATTCTGTCCTTTATCTTCTTTTATTACATACAGCTCTATGACTAGCTGCGTTAAGCTCTACCATTAAACAGTTCATGTAACTAAACTGAGCCCACCTGTATAATCTAGGATGCTCTATCTTAAGTCTGTAACCTTAATCATACCTGCAAAATCCTTCTGTCAGTCATGGTAACATAGTCGCATATTCTGAAGGTTTATATGTCTTTGGAGAGCCATTATTCTGCCTACCACAGGAAAACAGTGCAGGGTTGGTGCTTCTTTTTCCTCACCTGTAATGATTGAGCTAAGAAAACATTGCATTTCCAGTTCAAATATGCTGTTTTCAAAATATAATGCTAATGATAGCCTACTTTCTACTGATATTTACATTTTCTCTTCCTCTCAGCCTTCTCAGTATGTCAAGTTAGTCTGACAAATAAGTCCACACCTGTACCTTTGTAAAATAATCTTAGAACACCACTTCCAAAGAAGCTGACTTCATCATTTCATGTATTAATGTTTCAGGGGATAATGATTTTCCACAGGTGGATGCCCTCATGGTCGGCATCAGAAGAAGGCTCCCTCAAGTCCAGATGGTGTTTATAGGGCACTTAGGTGTGTTCAAAATACCCCAACATGCAGAATTATTACTGTTTATCTGAAGTGAATGCTGCAATGTACCATCAGTATCTCCTATCTCTTATCAGTAATAAAGCCTTTATATCCATAACTGCCAAGAGTACTGCAGGAAGACTGACTCCAGCCCACATCCTGCCCTGGGGACTGTCTGGATTCAGAGCAGAAAGTCCTTCCAAGGTCATGTGACATCCAGTGATGGATTAACATGAGGCGTAAAGGTACAAAGAGTATTAAGATATAAAGGCTCTTGAGGTATAAAGAGTCCAGACAACTTTGGAATGCCATTATATTTCTGCTGCTTCTCAGATCAAAGAGGCTTTTGTTGGGGTTAAATTACAGCTCTATTTGTCCCATTTTTCAATCGTAATTTCATCCTCTCTTTTCCACAGGTATTGGTCTCAAGCATATTCTCTAATAAATTTTTGCATGCTAAACTATCTCCAATATTGCTTCTAGGGTAAGGCAATCTGGAGTAAGCAACACTGAGTGAAGCTTAGAGAGTTATTAGCATGAAAGATTATGTTAATCAATTCTAGTCTGTATTGAAATTAATGCTTTACTTCACTTCAAAGAGATCTCAAGTATTAAAAATGAGGAAGATGATGGCAATGATAATGAATATTTTTTTGAAAACATGAGTAAACACAAAGTTCATATTACATGATATACAATAATCTAATAAAGTGCTAACAATTTTGTGATAAGATGTAAACAATTTGATAATTTATCAAAAAGTTTTGTCTATCACGTCTCTTCATAACAATGTAGATATGCCAGTGTCTTTGTTATAGGAACAGTTATTTAATGTTGATATTACATCTATTTTAAGAGCTATGACAAAAGTACATAAATGTATTTATGTACTGCTGCTGCTAAGTCGCTTCAGTCATGTCCAACTCTCTGTGACCCCATAGATGGCAGCCCACCAGGCTCCCCTGGCCATGAGATTCTCCAGGCAAGAACACTGGAGTGGGTACAAAAGTATATAGATGCCATACTGGTGCAAAACGTTATTTAGAAGTAGTTTGGTCAGAGAAAATTTATCAGTTTTCTTAAATAAGGCAGAACAAGGAAGGCATTCAGTGGGATTAATGCAAAGGCTTTTAGCCTGCTAAAGAGTTTATGATATTTTTCTACTTTCCAACAGGGACATGTCATGATCCAAATCATGTAGCCACATGACCAACCTGAGAACAATGTACAATGTTATCATAAAAAAGAAGACATGAGAGGTAAAGCAGAAAGCTAGGACACTGTTGCAACTTAGAGATACTGAGTAAATGATCTTGGAAAGAAAAGAAACAGGTGTGGAAGATACTGTAGCAGAAGAAACAGGAGCTCTTGCCATCTGAATGTATAACAAAAGTTGGACTTCCCCTGTGGCTCAGCAGTAAAGAATTTGTATGCAATGCAGAAGCCACAGGAGAAGCAGTTTGATCCCTGGGTCTGGAGGAGGGCATAGCAACCCACTCCAATATTCTTCCCTGGAGAACCTCATGAACAAACGAGCCTGATGGGCTACCGTCCATAGAGTTGCAAAGTTGGATGAGACTGAAGCGACTGAGCATGCACGCATGATGCAAGTTGAAGAGTTAAACAAAACTTTGGCTTTTAGGCCATGAGGAACATAAATACCATGCTAACTATAAACAGAAACAGAGAAGTATGAGGAAAGATGTTTTGGATAAAGGACTGTTGTCTTGGTTTTGAATATATTGAGTTATACAGGTTTAAACAAAGCTAGGAATGAAATGTGAAAACATTTAAATACTTTAAAGCATTGTACCTAAAACAGAAAAAGAAATTCGTCCATTTAAACAGTATAGATAATTTAAATGGAGATTTTTACCCCGCAATTGAGTATTCAATCAAAACTCTCAAAGAGTAAACACAGTAATTGATTTTCCTGCTTTCTTCACTATAATGCAATTACAATTTCAACCAAATATGGCACTCTGTTTTCTTTTAAATACCTTCACAAATATGAGGGGGATGGCACAATTAATCCAAAACAGTAGGTAACACAGAATAGCAGCTATTTAGGATACATATTAGGAGTTGGATATGCTATTATGCTGGACATTATTGCTGATCTGGGACTGAATTATACCAGACAGAAATCAGAAATCAGTACTGAGGACCTCACTAAGGAGAGCTGGTGTAACCAGATTCCTTTCATCCAAGCTCTTCTCATTGGCTTTAGAGGCTCACGCTCAGTCGTTTCAGTTGTGTCCGACTCTGCGAACCTGTGACCCACCAGGCTCTTCTTTTTATGGGATTTTCTAGGCAAAAGTACTGGAATGGGTTGCCATGCCCTCCTCCATGGGATCTTCCCAATCCAGGGATCAAACCTGCCCCTCCTGTCTCTTGCATCTCCTGCATTGCAGGCAGATCCTTTACTACTGAGCCCCTGAGGGAAGCCCCGCTTTATAGATAGTGGGGCACAACTAACTGAACCTGAGCTCACCCAGCTTTTTTGCACCTGGAGGTAATGGTGTCATCAGTGGACAAAAGGGAGGAGACAAGGGGCACCTAAGCAACCACAGCTTTGGATATTTGTGATTCAACAATCCTGACTGGGTTATAATTTTACCTTTGTATTATTTACAAGGAAGGTATATTCAGTGAATTGCTAGTTAGAAATACTGAAAAGAAAAGGCTGAACCATCATAAGGACATAATTTTCTAAGTGACTTTTTAGAAAATTACCTTTGCTCGTTACAATGAGATCATTTCACTCAAACAGGCTTGCATGACATTTAACACAAAATTATATTATTCAAATTACTATATGAATTTAAAATAATAGTGCTACATCAGACATTTTATAGTATTACACTTAGTTCTTTAGAAAAAACACATTTTGACCAATTTCTTAAATAAAATCAGATTTTAAAAATCAATTTTTAGTTGAAGTGCTTATGTTGTTCAGTTACTCAGTCATGTCTGACTCTTTGTGACCCCATGGACTGCAGCAAGATAGGCTTTCCTATCCTTATGAAAAATAACATGTTAAATTCAGTTGCCACATTTTAATATTCCATCTTTAATGGGACTTTCTCAGGAGTCCCCCACTTTCTGTTTCCCCCATTTTCCTAGAATACATACAAAACTGTTTACATATGCACACACATACACTCTCTGCATTTACATAGAGGTAGAAATATTAGGTAATGTGCAGCAACGGCCCTAATTTTATTCCCTCAATAAACTGATTGTTTAATCTGACATTGAAAAGAAAAGGATAATTTAGGCTCAATCTTGAAGTCACCTACCGTTGATCTCTGCCCCCCCCCATAGGCAAAACCACTAAATTTACTTTAAAATAATTCTTGTAAGATTTACAATTAATGAAGGAAGTTTTTAGAGTCTATAAATTTTTAGAATGTAATTAAGCAGTATTGCTTTATATTTCATTTTGATTTACTTTTCTTGCATAAATGAGAGTAAATATCTCAAAGTTTTATAAAATTTTAATGGGTGGCACCCAGATGTGATGTTATTATCCTCCCTCATTTTAGACTACAAATAATGAAACAAGTGAGTTCAATATAGAGAAAACTGGTTTTCTAATTTATTTATTTGAATGCCATTTTGTAGTAATTCATGCTAGATTACACATCAGAAAAGCAAATCTTTTTATTTAGTGTCAATGGAAACTTTTCTGATAGACTTCAGATTCTCTCCCTGGACTCCCCTTGGTATATATTGCCTACATGGAGGAGTAGATTCTCTTTTTAGTTTACGATAGAGTTTTAAGTACCTAAATTGTCCCTTGATTTGATTAAGTACATCTTGATTAGACCTGTTCAGAGGTTCCTGGTACCTCAAGTATTTTTCTTATTTATATGACTGGTTGATGACATTTTCTTTTCCCTTGCATCTAAGTAGTGCCAGATCACCATTTCTAAATAGAATGTGAATGGAAGAGATTTATGTCATTTCCTGGCTGATATGGTTAAGAGCAGCTGTCCTTTCTCCATGCTCTCCTCTCTTTTCCAATTTATCACTTGAAGAGAGAGAAAAGCTACAGGATGGAAAGAAGGCAGGTCTCTAGTTTACTGTATAAAGCAGAGAGACCACCTTCTTGTTTGCTCATGCGTGATGTCAGCAAGAAACAAAATTTCATTACTAAGCATTAAGATATAAAGCATTCTTTATAATAATTAAGAAACTCAAATTTAGACAAATAAGAATGAGCCTTTAGTGTTGTTCAATCATTGAGTCATGCCTGACGCTTTGAAACTCCATGGAATGCAAAACACCAGTCTTCCCCGTCTTTTACTATCACCTGGCATTTGCTCAAATTCATGTCCATTGAGTCAGCAATGCTATCTATCTTATTCTCTGTTGACTCCTTCTCCTTTTGCTTTCACTCTTTCCCAGCATCAGAGGGTCTTTCCCAATCAATCAGCTCTTTGTATCAAGTGGCTAAAGCACTGAAACTTCAGCTTCAGCATCAGTCTTCCCAAAGAGTATTCAGGATTGATTTCCTTTAGATTGACTGTTTTGATCCCCTCATAGTCCAAAGAATGCTCTAGACTCTTTTCCAGCACCACATTTAAAAAGCATCAGTTTGTCAGTGCTCAGCCTTCTTCATGTCCAACTCTCACATCTACACATGACCACTGGAAAAACCATAGCTTAAACTATGTAGACCTTTGTTGGCAAAGTGATATATTTGGTTTTTAATACACAGTCTAGGTTTGACATAGCTTTCCTTCCAAGGAGCAAGCATCTTTTAATTTCATGGTTACAGTCACTGTCTGCAGTGATTTTGGAGCCCAAGAAAATAAAATTTGTAACTGTTTCTACTTTTCCCCCTTCTACTTGCCATGAAGTAATAGGACCAGATGCCATGATATTAGTTTTCTAAATGCTGAGTTTTAAGCCAGCTTTTTCCCTCTCCACTTTCACCTTCATCAAGAGGTTCTTTAATTCCCCTTCACTTTCTGCCATCTGCATATCTGAGACTGTTGATATTTCTCCCTGCAATCTTAATTCCAGCTTGTGACTCATCCAGCCTGGCATTTTGTATCTACATAGAAGTTAAATAAACAGGGTGAATATATACAGCCTTGTTGTACTCTTTTCCAAGTTTTGAACCTACTTACTACATAAAATTAGTAAGCTTCAGTAGCATATAATATGGGTTAAATTGAATAAATTTAGTAAACAAAGATTAAATTTATAATTGTGGGTTTCTAACACCATTAATGGCTCTTGAACTAATGTTTGGCTTTCACCATCTCATAGATTAGAGCTTTTAATTTGATTTATGTTTCTTCCTATATTCTTACCTAATACAATCACCAAGGAACAAACAAAAAACAGAGTACTGAATGTCCAAAAACAGTAAGGAAGAAGAGATTCCATGATTTTCAGATCTTGGATATGTCAAGAATGAGTGACCCAGTTGCTAAAATTAATTATCCTCCCATCCCAAATCAGTTCACAAGTAATTAGTTTAACATAGAAAACTGTTATGTGTATCTAGACATTTTTGATAGTAAAAGTCAAATTATTTTTTGTAAAGATTTTATTATTGCACCATATAGCCGGTCCCTAGATGAGTAAAAATATACTGCATGCATCAGTTTCTCAGTAGTGTCTGATTCTTTGTGACTGCACAGATTATAGCCTGCCAGGCTCCTCTGTGATTTTTCAGACAAGAAAACTGGAGTGCCATTTTTTTACTCCAAGAGATCTTCCAGACCCAGGGATCAAACCCACATCTCTTGTGTCTCCTGAAATGCAGGTGAATTCTTTACCTGCTGAGCCATCAGTCAGTTCAGTTGTTTAGTCCTGTCTGACTCTTTGCAACCCCATGGACTGCAGCATGCCAGGCCTCCCTGTCCATCACCAACTCACGAAGCTTGCTCAAACTCAGGTCCATTGAGTCAGTGATGCCATCCAACCATCTCATCTCTGTTGTCCCCTTCTCCTTCTGCCCTTAATCTTTCCCAGCATCAGAGTCTTTTGCAATGAGTCAGTTCTTCCTATCAGCTGGCCAAAGTATTGGAATTTCAGCTTCAGAATTAGTCCTTCAAATGAATATTCAGGACTGATTTCCCTTGTGTGTGTGTGTGTGTGTGTGTGTGTGTGTGTGTGTGTGTGTTATTCACTCAGTCATTGCAAACCCATGGACTGCAGCCCACCAGGCTCCTCTGTCCATGAGATTTTCCAGGCAGAGATACTGGAGTGGGTTGCCATTTCCTTCTCCATGAGATCTTCCCAACCCAGGGATTGAAGCCAGGTCTCCTGTACTGCAGGCAGATTCTTTACTGACTGAGTTACAAGGGAAACTCAAGGAAAGCCCCAAAACATACTGGTTTTTAACAAAATCTTATGTGATATAAAGTCTTAAATTTAAAGATAATTTCTCAAAACAGAAATTCACATTGATTCTTTTTTGGCTGTTCAGGCATTGATTATGTAACAATCTTTTCTAGATAGCCCATTTTTATCTAAGTGTTCCAAACCAATTTAAAAAATTATATGCAAGTAAATATATTTGTATATATTTCACATATATTATTTAATTCTTCAAATAGGCCTTAAATTACTTAAAAATATCCAGAATCCAATCCTTTATATTCTTTGGGGAATTTTTCACCTAACAAATAATGAACATATAATTAGTGTGAAATAAACATATGCTCTTACTGAATAGATGGCTTTAAGAATTTATTTTTAATGCCTAATATTCACTACCATAGTGACTGGGTAATCACAAGGTGTTTATTTCTACCACCTCCACAGCAACAGGTAGAATCAACATGGTAGAATACTCTTTGTATAAGGAAAGTCAAGAGAAAAGTTAGCTAACATTGACCAGTTTCCAGTAGCCGAATGGACAAAAGTATTATACATAACACTGAAAGTAGTATTGGGAGAATTTGTTTTTCTAACTTTATATATTTAACATTTTAAAATATATTTAGCTGTTGAATCTATAAAATCCAAGAATTTTAAATAACTTTGAACCACGGAGACTAAAAGGTTACAATATAGTAAATTGATCATTGATAAGATTTTCACTGAAAATACATTAATATTACCACTTTAAGAAGAAATTATTGCACAATTCACAATATAGTTTAACAGCTCTCTTAATCTTACATTTTCACTAACACATATGGAAGCCCTTTTGATTTATACAATTATATATATAAAAAGAAACTTTGATTAAAAGGTAATACTGAAAAAAACTTTCAAATGGAAAAAAAGATGTTTATATATTCTTTAAAGAGTATGTGCATAATTTCATGATATATCTTATATGTCCCAAACGTTGGGGAGTACATAAATATTTATTGAGTATTGACAGCTGTAAGGAGTTGGGAAATGAATGCTACAGACCATGAGGTTGTAGGTTATATTCACTAAGTAAGTGACTAAGTTTGCCTCTATAACTTTTCAAAGACTCATGTGTAGCATGTGGTTGTTAAATTATTGTTTATATTAAAATCCATAGTCCTGCTAGATCTTGTGCAGAATGCTTTCACATATAGCATATACAGAATTTTCAAGTAATAGGCCATGCATGGCACACTGTATGCCATGGAGAGATTACAGGAATGGTGTGTGAAAATATCAGTCTCCCTCTTGTGGAGTAAGAGGAGAAGGCAATTGTAGGCAGAGTCCACAAGGTCACTTGCCTCATCATAAGTGGTTTCATCTGGGTTCCTCAAAAGACTGCCCAAATAGAACAGATTCATAAGCATAATGAAATCCCCCCTGTTGAAACCCATTGTCAGTGAAGACAATGAGAACAACTGTCTACTGTCGGTTTGTTGGGGTCTTGAGCATGGTCATAGGAACCTGAAATGTTGGTCCATGAATCAAGGCAAACTGAAAGTGGTCAAACAGGAGACAGCAAGAGTGAATGTTGGCATTTTAGGAATCAGAAAACTAAAATGGATGGGAATGGGTGAATTTAACCCATAATGGAGTAGCCATCATAGTCAACAAAAGAGTTTGAAATGCAGTACTTGGATGCAATTTCAAAAACTACAAAATGATCTCTTTGTTTCCAAGGTAAACCATTCAGTATCACAATAATTCAAGTCTATGAACTGACCAGTAATGCTGAAGAAGCTGAAGTTTAACAGTTCTATGAAGACCTGCAAGACTGTCTGTCTAGAATTAACACAAGAAAAAGATGTCCTTTTCATTATAGGGGGCTGGAATGCAAAAGTAGGAAGCCAAGAAACACCTAGAGTAACAGGGAAATTCAGCCTTGGAGTACAGAATGAAGACTCTACACATGGACATCACCAGAAGGTCAACACCAAAATCAGACTGATTATATCCTTTGTAGCCAAAGATGGAGAAGCTCTGTGCTGCTGCTGCCACTGCTAAATCGCTTCAGTTATGTCTGACTCTGTGCGACCCCATAGGTCACTTGCCTCTTCATAAGTGGTTTCATCCAGGTTCCACAAAAGAGTGCCCAAATAGAACAGATTCATAAGTATAATGAAATCCCACTGCTGAAACCCATTGTCAGTGAGGACAACTGTCTCTTGGTTTGTCGATGTCTTGAGCATGGTCATAGGAACCTGGAATGTTAGGTCCATGAATCAAGGCAAATTTAGTTTAGTTCAGTTCAGTCGCTCAGTCATGTCTGACTCTCTGTGACCCCATGAATTGCAGCACACCAGGCCTCCCTGTACATCACTCAAACTCACATCCATCGAGTCGGTGATGTCATCAAGGTAAATTGAAAGTGGTTAAACAGGATATAGTAAGAATGAATGTCAGCATTTTAAGAATCAGAGAACTAAAACGGACTGCAATGGCAGCCCACCAGGCTCCCCCATCCCTGGGATTCTCCAGGCAAGTACACTGGAGTGGGTTGCCATTTCCTCCTCCAATGCATGAAAGTGAAAAGTGAAAGTGAAGTCCCTCGTCATGTCTTGTCTTGAGCATGGTCATAGGAACCTGGAATGTTAGGTCCATGAATCAAGGCAAATTTAGTTTAGTTCAGTTCAGTCGCTCAGTCATGTCTGACTCTCTGTGACCCCATGAATTGCAGCACACCAGGCCTCCCTGTACATCACTCAAACTCACATCCATCGAGTCGGTGATGTCATCAAGGTAAATTGAAAGTGGTTAAACAGGATATAGTAAGAATGAATGTCAGCATTTTAAGAATCAGAGAACTAAAACGGACTGCAATGGCAGCCCACCAGGCTCCCCCATCCCTGGGATTCTCCAGGCAAGTACACTGGAGTGGGTTGCCATTTCCTCCTCCAATGCATGAAAGTGAAAAGTGAAAGTGAAGTCCCTCGTCATGTCTGACTCTTACCGACCCCATGGACTGCTGCCCACTAGGCTCCTCCATCCATGGAATTTTCCAGGCAAGAGTACTGGAGTGGGGTGCCATTGCCTTCTTTGAGAAACTCTATACAGTCAGCAAAAATAAGACCAGGAGCTGACTGTGGAGTACATCAAGGCTGTATATTGTCACCCTATTGGTTTAACTTATATGCAGAGTACATCATGAGAAACACTGGGCTGTGTGAAGCATAAACTGGAATCAAGATTTCCAGGAGAAATATCACTAACCTTAGATATGCAGATGACACCACCCTATGACAGAAAGTGAAGAACTAAACAGCCTCTTGATGAAAGTGAAAGAGGAGAGTGAAAAAGTTGGCTTAAAGCTCAACATTCAGAAAACTAAGAACATGGAATCCGGTCTCATCACTTCATGGCAAATAGATGGAGAAACTTTGGAAACAGTGGCTGACTTAATTTTGGGGGGCTCCAAAATCACTGCAGATGTTAACTGCAGCCAGAAAATTAAAAGATGCTTACTCCTTGAAAGAAAAGTTATGACCAGTCTAGACAGCATATTAAAAAGCAGAGACATTACGTTGCCAACAAAGGTCTGTCTAGTCAAGGCTATGGTTTTTCCAGTAGTCACGTATGGATGTGAGAGCTGGACTATAAAGAAAGCTGAGCACTGAAGAATTGATGCTTTTAAATTGTGGTGTTGGAGAACTCTTGAGAGTCCCTTGGACTGTAAGGAGACTCAATCAGTCCATCCTAAAGGAAATCAGTCCTTAATATTCATTGGAAGGGCTGATGTTGAAGCTGAAACTCCAATACTTTGGCTATCTGATGCGAATAGCTCACTCATTTGAAAATCCCCTGATGCTGGGAAAGATTGAAGGTGAAAGGAGAAGGGGATGACAGAGGATGATATGGTTGGATGCTATCATCGACTCAATGAGCATGAGTTTGAGCAAACTCTGTGAGTTGGTGATGGACAGGGAGGCCTGTTGTGCTGCAGTCCATGAGACTGCAAAGAGTCCAACACAACTGAGTGACTGAACTGAATTGAGCATGGTCAGTGAGGAACTCTACCCTTGGCATCTCCTTCCATGGCCTGCAGTATCATGTACCATGTACATACCCTTTTTGGATGTGGGGTCTATGGAGCTTCTGAGAGTTGGTGTTCCATATGCTCACCCATGTAAAAGTCCCCTAAGAAATACATATACCATTTCATGGAAGCAAGATTTGATGATGTTAACATTTTGTACACATTTCACTGGCTTCCCAGTTGATATCAGTGGTAAAGAACCTGCGTACCAATGCAAGAGACATAAGAAATGCAGGTTCAACCCATGGGTGAGGAAGATGCCCTTAACAAGGGTCTCTACCCTTGGCATCTCCTTCCATGGCCTGCAGTATCATGTACCATGTACATACCCTTTTTGGATGTGGGGTCTATGGAGCTTCTGAGAGTTGGTGTTCCATATGCTCACCCATGTAAAAGTCCCCTAAGAAATACATATACCATTTCATGGAAGCAAGATTTGATGATGTTAACATTTTGTACACATTTCACTGGCTTCCCAGTTGATATCAGTGGTAAAGAACCTGCGTACCAATGCAAGAGACATAAGAAATGCAGGTTCAACCCATGGGTGAGGAAGATGCCCTTAACGAGGGCATAAAAACCCATTCCAGTATTCTTGCCTGGAGAATCCCATGGACAGAGGAGCCTGGTGACCTACAGTCTGCAGGGTTGCAAAGCATTGGACATAGCTGAAACAACTTCAGCTTCACAGCTGAAGATAGCACTCTTGCACACATTTCTCTAATACTTATAATTTTCCTTATAATAATTATCTTGCATAACATTTTTAATGTGTGCAACTGTGTGTGTGTTCAATAGCTCAGTGGTGTCTGACTTTGCAACCTCATAGACCATAGTCCACCAGCCTCCTCTGTCCATAAGATTTTCTAGGAAATAATACTGGAGTGGGTTGTTATTTCCTTCTCCAGGGGATCTTCCTAATGCAGGAATCAAACCCTCATCTCTTGCTTGACAGGTGGATTCTTTACCGCTGAGTCTCTTGCAAAGCCCTCAAGTCCTAAATAGATATACACAAAATACAGTGTGTCATATGTATTTAATATTCCATGTATGATACTATGGGTTTCCCTGATGGCTCATAGAGTAAAGAATTTGCCTGCAAAGCAGGAGACACAGGAGATGAAAATTTGATCCCAGGATAGGGAAAATCCCTTGGAGGAGGAAATGGCAACCCACTCTGGTGTTCTTGCCTGAAAAATCCCTTGGACAGAGGAGCCTGGTGGGCAACAGTTCATGGGGTTGCAAAAATAAGACATGACTGAGTAATCATGCATTTATGATTTTTCACTATGTGAAAAATATTGGAAACTTTATAACAATTTTAATACTATTATAACAAAAAGCAAGCATGTATATTAATTTCTATTAATATTTAAATATAAAGGTGTGAACTCTATAGGCATGCAAGAACAATTTACATCAATATCTTATGAGTTGATAATTATCTTAAAGTTTGAATACTTAGTGATCAATTATCAGCACATCATATTTATGTGGCATTTCATAGGTCTTATGCATAAGAAATTATTTAATTTTTACAACTCAGTGAAGAAGATATTATTATCCTCATTTAACAGATATTTGAACCAGCTGATTTCCTTGGGTCACAGAGCCAATAAGAAGTGAAGCTGAAATATAAACTATGGTCTTTGCTAACATAATGTACCTTCTCCAAATCCTTAGTTAAATTAACCTGAATATCTATGTAAATGTTATGAATAACTTATACCATAAATTCCCATTATAAATCAGATAATAAAAACACATTAATGAGAATCACTAATCCTCCTATAAAATTTATGTTTGCAGTTGCTTTCTTTCTATATGATCAGTCTCTGTCAATTTCATCTTCCTACAAACATGCTTTCTTTCCTATCGCCAAATTTTAGACATAATAAATGATGGGTTAAAAAAATAGAGGGGAAATATTTGAAATTAACTGAAGCCTGGTGCCTCAGCTAAATCATGAATTTAAGTTGAGGCAATGTCTGTTACTTCTAATAGACAACTTCATGTTTAAAAAAAGTAAAAAGACTTTCCTTTCCAAAACACTGGAAATATGAAATAAAGCTCTGATGTACCGATGTTTTCTACAAATTGTTACAGAAAAGTGTTTTGCATCACCAGTTTTGTTTCATTGCTTCAACTACTATCTATATCTGAAAGCTTTTCTTGGGAAGCTCTGGACGCAATTGACCCAGCTCTTCTCATCCTTCTGTCTCATTAGTTTCAGTGATTATTTTTAATTCTCACTGGACCGTGTATAAAGTAAATCTCAATTATCAAATTGTCCAGTAGGTATCTACAATATGTTCCTCAGGAGTCAGAAGATAAATTAGAAAGAAATGCAGATCACCATTATCTCCAGAGGAGAGCTGACTTGCCCAAAGTCACACAGTAAGTTACTGGCAGACTTGTTTAATGTCACCTCTCTTAATACGATATCATTGCTCTTGCTGTCACTAGCCAGAAAATAGCTTCCCACATTTGTGAACTAGACAGTATGGTTTACTGAACACTTAATGACAGTAAGCATTAAACTAACATTCTTTCTCTTTTCATAACAAGGTTTGTGAAATAGAGCCTCCTCCTCTGAACCCTTCTTGATTGAACAGAAATGAATACAAATTGCCTTGCCCTACTTCTAATTCTGGAGGGCAACTTGTGTTTCCACAGTGTGAAGTGTCATGGGAAGCTCTACTGCGGTTTTGAATAACTGTGTACTTTATATTCTAACTTCTGACTTCTTGAGACAATTCAAAATATTTGAGGAGCAAAACTTCTACCATTATGTTCTTTCTACTACCCTACACAAACACGTTTGTTATTTGATTTTTTGAGGCAAGCCTCCACACCAAAGGAAACTTAAGAACATTGCACTGTTCCCTCTGGTGAAATTCTCTGACTTCGGTTGGCCCTGGAAGGCCATCACACCCTTCTGCACAATAAAAACTCATTTAAATATCAGCCATTACCAGTATAAGACTCATGTTACAAATGGAGAAAGTACTTGCTCAGAGAGGTTAATGGTTTGTGTAAGTGATTTTGGTTACCAGCAGCCCAGCTGGCACTAGTGTTAGAGAACATGTCTGCCAATGAGAGAGGCATAAGAGACAACGTGGGTTCAGTCCTTGTGTCAGGAAGATCCTCGGGAAGAGGGCATGGAAACACTCCAGGATTTTTGCCTGGAGAATCCCATGGACAGAGAAGTTTGTTGGGCTACAGTCCATGGGTTGTAACGAGTCGTGCATGACTGAGATGATTTAGCATTCACAGAGCTAGGAATATACCTTCCTAAATTCCAAAAGGAGCTCTTTTTATCACAGCCACACAAGTTGCTATGTTGCGTAAAACAAATGCAATAAAATGTATATTCAAGTGCAAATAATTATATTTATTTTGACTCTGATGATTCACATACAAATGTAGATTATTTATCAAAAACACAGTTCATTTGGAACATAGCCTTTGCAATTGAAACTTCTGGATTTAGATTTGTCATCTACAATATGATAATATGGACAAAAGGCTTTTAAAATAACAGCTAAAGACAAAAATTTCTGTTGGTATATGTACATGCTTGTGTATTAAGTTGCTTCAGTTGTGTCTGACTCTTTGTAGCCTTGTGGACAGTAGCCCACCAGGCTCCTCTGTCCATGGGATTCTACAGGCAAGAATATAGGGGTGGGTTGCTACACCCTTCTCCAGGGTTTCTTCCCAGACCAGGGATTGAATATATATCCTTATGTCTCCTGCATTGTTAGGCATGTTCTTTACCACTAGTGCTGCCTGGAAAGCCTTGACAGCTATACAAATCAGATAAACACTATTTCTACATAGAGTCTATGATAAGATATTCTATAAGGCATCTGAATATTTATCTACAAGATTAAAAAATATATTCATTTAATTGAATGCAAGGCACTATTGGGTGCCTTAATATTGGGTGCCAAATATTGGGTTGGCAAAAATGGTAGTTTGGGTTTTCTGTAACATGTTATGGAAAAACTCAAACTTTTTGTCTAACCCAACATCATTATTTTATATAATAATACCAATACAATTATGTCACAATGCTAAGATTCAATCAACAACAAATATATAGACTTTTCAGAGATAAATATGAATATGTTTTTGAATTTATGAAATGTGTTATATATTTCTCTATTTATGTATATATATATGGGGCTTCCCAGGTGGTTCAGTGGTAAAGAATCTGCCAGCCAATGCAGGAGACCCTGGAGACGCAGGTTCAATCCCTGGGTTGAGAAGATCCCCTGGAGTAGGAAATGGCAACCCAAGTATTCTTGCCTGAGAAATCCCATAGATAAAGGAACCTGGTGGGCTACAGTCCACAGGGTTGCAAAGAGACAGATATGACCGACCACAGCTGTGCATGCTCATACACACATGCACACTCACACACACACACACACACACACACACACACAGAAAGAGAAAGATTACTATTTACTAGACACTAAGTTCACTGATTTTACAGTTATAACATATGCAGTACTCAGAGCTGTCCTTTGAGTCAGATACTATTGTTATTCCATTTTACAGGTGAAGGGGCTAAGGTTACAAAACAACTTTCCAAGATCACATTTCTTTAATAAGTAATCATTTGTTAGCTGATCACAGTTGTGCTGTGACTTGTGGCAGATCGAGTACTGCCCTCTGGAGCATTCTGTCTAGCTGAGGTAACAGGTTGTGCACAGATGAAGAAAGCAACAGTCCACGTCTTAACACAGTCTAATCCAGCTTCTCTAGTCCGTGATTGGATACTGTGTTTTTGTCTAATGCCCCTCTGACCAAAAAAGATAGGCATATAGTTTGTGTAAATCAAAGCAAAAAGACCTGAAACAAGAGTTTGCTTCAAAGGACTGAAAATCAAACTGAGTCCAATTTCCGTGCCTTTACAAAACTAAAGTAAGAAAGAAAAATTGAGCATGGATTCTCATATATTTTTAGTGTATTATTGTTTCCATTTTTTCCTTTTACTTCTGCTTCCCAGAAACACAATAAAGTCAGTTAAAAGTTGAAAAATGGGAAAGCTTCAGCTATACACAAGAGATATTCAAATCTCTTCATTTGGATGATTAGGGAATAGGGAAGTTTCTGTTATTTTTTTTTTCTTAACACCATAGACAGATTTTACCAAGTTCAAGTTAATTGGGTTTTGTACATCACCATTCATGTGGCGTTTGTTAAAAAAAAAAAAAAAAAGAGAGAGAGAGAGAGACAGACACAGAGAGAAAGAAAAAAGAAAATAAATACATGCATACACATCAAACGAGTGTGCATGCCAGAATATCACAGTGAATTCAAACAGAATTGGGAGCTTTTGCACTAGGGAACATATTTACTGAAGCAGAAAATATCCTCTGTGTGAATAAGCTGCCCCAAAATATCCTGGCATAAAAGTGCTTAAACTCATTTAAAATACCACACTCTGAATTCTCCATGCTTGTCAAGTTCCTCAAACTATACTGCAAGCTACTTCTTCAAAGTATCACTATTTTGTAATGTTTGTCTATAACATTTCAAAATGTAATCAATATTTCAAAGATCAATAATCATCATTTAAGTTGTCATTTGCTAATGTCATTATAATTTTTAATAGTTTTAAAATCAGAACATCTCTAAACATCAATTTACTTTACATAACTAGACCCTGTAACACAGCTCAAGTTCATCCGCTAGTCTTCGCTTCAGTTCAGTTCAGTCACTCAGTCGTGTCCAGCTCTTTGCAACCCCACGGACTGCAGCATGCCAGGCCTCCCTGTCCATCACCAATTATGAGAGCCTACTCAAACTCATGTCCATCACGTCGGTGATGCCATCCAACCACCTCATCCTCTGTCATCCCCTTCTCCTCCTGCTTTCAATCTTTCCCAGCATCAGGGTCTTTTCCAATGAAACGGTTCTTTGCATCAGGTGGCCAAAGTATTGGATTTTCAGACTTAGCTTAGTGGTGATATAAATTATCCTGATTTCCATTTGCCTTACCGTCTAGGAATCTTTCAGAAGTGAAAGTTTCTGATACATCTTTTCTAAAACTCTCTTTTTTTTTTCCACTGAATAAAAATAAGTTTATAAGGAATGTATAAATATTATGTTATTCTGGTCATATTCTTCCATATTCTGTATGGAAGTTGTAAAATGAGGAGTATAATTAGGGAGATGACCCATAATGTTTTCTCCTCCATTTTCAAATTAAGTAGAACATTAAAAATTAACTGACACCATTATTATAATCATCTATTTCATTACAGTGGGGTTAGGATTTCAAAAGAGGTTAGTAGAGGCTAATTTTCTTGGTATGGCCATGGAGAAATGGCATAAGAATGGACGTGTAAAATCATAACCAAATACTATGGAGCTGAAGCCTAGAACATATTCCTCTAGAACAATAAAAGAATCATTCCAGAATTATGATTTCTTAAGGCAGAAGCTAAGATGCTAGGACATAGGTAGGACCAGACTCTGTCTCTGATGTAAGAAAGACCACTATAAACAGGAAAAAAACACAAAAGGCAGAAATTTTGTGTGAAAATCTCTCATGAATAAACAAAATTACAAATAGCCATAAAGAAAGAGAAAACATTAAAAAAAAAAAGAAGCACAAGAATGATGGGATGTACTGTGCTATTTTCTTAGAGTTAAAGTTCAGTCTTCTCTTAAGTCTGGTTATTCTGTTTTGTTAATAAAAATTTTATGAAAATAATTTAATACATCTGTTAATCCATTTATCAGTTACTTACTGAGTTCCTACTGTCTGCTATGTTCTACACGTCTCATTGGAATTTGCAATTCATGATACAGCTTTCATTTTGACAACATAGGTTGGGCCTTTCAAAATAAGGAAGAGAAGTAGGAGGGCCAGAAATGTCCAAGAACTAAAATAATTAAAACTTTAGATGTCTTTGTAAGAATTTCCAAGTACCACAATTTTTATTAACGTATTGTCTTAATATGAAGTCTTTGCAAAGAACAAAGAATATGACTTTATCAAATAGCTTCCAATTATTTTACAAATGGTTTTCCCTTTTACTTGGTTTTAGGAAGAGAAATTCTGGATTTACTTTTAATTGGCTAAAAATAATACCCAGAGCATTTCTACTTATTCTTTGGAATGATCTTGTAGGCTTGAAAAGCTAGCAATGTACAGATAATAGTGCTCAATTAATGATTTACTCAATATTTTTTCTTATTGAACTCTATTATTTCTAAATTCCATTAACAAACCTTTTTTTTTTAAACAAACTAGGCAGGCAAGGCAAAATTTTAATTATCTTTTGCTGCAAAGCACCATATGTTCTGTTTAACATCAAAAAGACAACAAAGAACATTTAGTTTTATAAAACTTTTATAAATTTAGCTGGGGTGAAAAAGTTAAGCAGGTCAACATATTGCAAACTGAATCAGTTTGTGACATATTTAATCATGCCAAAATATTTACCACTCAGCCTAAGTGCCCATCAGTGAAAAGGGAAAATGTGGTTTATCATTTTAATACTCAACAAATTTTGTACCCAGCTGTGGGCCCTCAAGAAATCTAAAAACTTTTCTTGTGAGAAGGAGGAAAGTAGAAAGGGGAAAAATACATGTGGATCCCATTACAAAGCAGCCAGATGTTTACCCTGGCACTTTGCATAAAAGTTAAGCAAACAGTAAAAATATTGATTGTGTGCATGCACTTTGGATGAAACTTTGTAAGGTTTGCTTTATGATTTATCTGATTTCTTGCAGAGAAGAAAAATTGAACTGTTTCCTAATGATGTTAAAAATAAATATACATCTAATTTGGTTTTGGGAAATGTAATTCCACATACCATTTTTAGCTGGAAAGGAGAATATGAAAAGGAATATTTATTATCTACCAAACAGTAAGAGTCCTAGTCACTGTCCTTGTTCTATATGTAGCTGGACCTTTCTTCCTCAGGAAGAAGTGGCTGAGAATACTAGGAATCCGGTGTTTCCTAAGCTCTGAACAGACTAGCATTTGCCCAAAGGTGAACACATCAACAGAACAGCATTTGTTCAAAGGCAGACACTCCTTTTTCTATGACTTTCTGTCGCGGTAAAAACTTAGAAAGAAAACATTTTGAAAAATGATGTTTTTGTTAAACCTATATAAGCATTATAATCAGAAGAGCAAGAAAAGTTTGTTTTGACAATATAAATGAAGAATCACAAACAACATATCCCAAGATGTTTTAACATATCTGAGTCTTGCCTTCTGAGGACTTTGTATCAAAAGGCACTTTTCTAATAGAATAAAATGACTATTTCAGTGTGTGTGTGTTTTCTTTTTAAAAAAAAATCACATATAACAAAAAAATATGAATGTGTTGACAGAATTTATCAAGTTCTCTTAATATTTTTGAACTGTCTAGACATGTAGCCCAGAAGAGCACTTTACTTTGCTAAATAATTCATCTGATTTGACTTCTACCCCCAAATTCTGGTTTTCAGCACTTTAAAAAATACTTGGCTTTTCTTTAAGTCACTTCTGTCTCATACATTTTTTAGCTTGTGAAGATCACAACTGTTAATGGTTATCTTTTTTACAGACAGAAATATGTAAACTATTGTGTGAGAAATGTCTCATGGTGTGGTCAGCCCAGACTTTATACTATGCTAAGTATTAAATTAGTGAATCGTATCTTTGATAATTTTTATATTCCATACTTCATGCTTCTGTACTGCCTGAAGCTCCCTTTCCTCTGCCTTCAAGTCCAAATATCCACATTTCATTGCTCAGCAACAGCAGCTCTGTCCCAGGCCCCCCTCTGGCAAAATGGTACTCTGTCACAACTGTTAATGTTTCTATACTCCCTTACCTCACATTATATCCTCACTTATGTTCTTCCTCCACCAAATGTCCCATCTTCTTGGTGAAAGTGGGTCTACTTATCAGAATAAATGAATCTCATTAAATATATAACTGTCACATTAAATGATGGATGATTAAACTAGAATTGCTGAATTTTTATCTGAAATAAACTTATTTCCAAGATAATTTCTAATGAGACTGAGTATAAAAAGTGTTTTTGATGGAAATTTTTTTCAAAAGTCCTTAAAATTAAACTCTTAAGTTAAGTTAATAATTTTTAAAATGGAACATTTTTTTCTATTTCACAGATAAAGAGATAGATGTTTAATGTTTTTTATTCAAAATATATCTCCAAGTTATATTTTGACTTCTCATTTGATATTCTTGTGTCTCTCTATGCTTATTTAAGTTTGGGGGAAGTTTTTATTTATTATTTTTTCTGCTTTTTAATTTTATATATGTATGAATTCTATAAACATTTCACTTCATTCAATCTTGTTCATAGACCAGTGGGATCTTTTTCCTAAAAGAAAAATTATATAAACACTAAGTCCTATTACCTACACCATTGAATTACTTTGCCACCTGAGGTCCATTTAGTCAGAGCTATGGCATTTCCAGTAGTCATGTATGGATGGGAGAGTTGGATTATAAAGAAAGCTGAGTGTCAAAGAATTGATGCTTTTGAACTGTGGTGTTAGAGATCCTTGAGTGTCCCTTGTTGGCAAAGAGATCAAATCAGTCCATCTTAAAGAACATCAATCCTAAATATTCTTTGGAAGGACTGATGCTGAAGGTGAAACTCCAGTACTTTGGACTCCTGATGCAAAGAGCTGACTCATTTGAAAACACCCTGATGCTGGGAAAGACTGAAGGTAGGAGGAGAAGGGGAGGACAGAGGATGAGCATCACCGATTCTATGGACATGAGTTTGAGTAAGCTCCAGGAGTTGGTGATGGACAGGGAAGATTGGCATGCTGCAATCCTTGGGGCCACAGAGTTGGATATGACTGAGTGACTGAACTGAATTGAACGGATTACCTTAAGCAAAGATATTAAAAAGCAGGTTTAAACAGAAGAATCAAGAATTTCCTGATGCCACATAAATCTAGCATCTAACAACCAGCAATAGCTGGCTGTTGCAGAGGATGGGATAAATGTGTGAAAGAAAGCCCTGCCTGAAGCACAGACCCACAGGTTCTTGTGGAAGCTAAGGGTAGAACATTGACGTTTAAGAAAACCATCTGGCATCCTAGGAACCACACTAAGTCCATGCCTACACTGTTGCTCACTCATGTCCGACTCTGCAAGTCCACAGACATGTAGCCTGCCAGGATATACTGCCCATGGAATTTCCCATGTAAGACACTAGAGTGGGTTGTCATTTCCTACTCCAGGGGATCTTCCTGACCCAGGGATTAAACCCACATCTTTTATGTCTCTTGCACTGGCAGGTGGATTTGGGAGCAACTGAGCCATGTGTGAAGTCCATAGGAGAAGGTAACCACAGCCAACCACAGGAAGACTTCTGCTTCTACTTAGAAGTAGAAACAACAAGAAAATGTTGCTCTCATTCTGAAAAGAAAAAAAAAATCAAACAAAACAAATAATTTTCTTAATCTGATAAAAGTCAACAATTAGGTTTCTAAATTATTTTCAAAAATTGCAACACAATGATATTTCAAGAAAGGTAGTTATGAGGAAATGCATAATAAAACAGAAATGTCAAGCTTCTGACAAAATGCTTTAAATAATTTATTTCTAAACATCTCAAAATGCCTCTATGTTAATGCAACAATGTTGTTGAATAAATTGATGACATTTCTTAAACGACTGAATCCCTGCACCTCATTGGAACAGTAAACATTTTTAGCCTGTTGTGCCTATTATCAGACCATGCTACTGGATGCTGCCATTTTTTTCATATTTCTTACATAAGTTTTACTGTGGTGTCAGAATCCCTCCATTATCAGTCAATCAACCTGCCCACAGAATATTTTATCCTTTCCCACTAATATTCTCTAAATTAATTCATAATTCATTCTACTAAGTATGAACCAGACCACAGAGAACTGGACAGAAAGCATACCTTTCTCGTGGTTTTCCCTGGTAATGCCCCAATACTCAAGAGATGCCTGTCTAAGTGACTATTATTGCCATGTATTAACAGCCCTCCAATGTCAAAGCATATTTTATTTCTGAGCTTTGAGAAAAAAATCAATCAGTGCAGGAAGCAGAATAGGGAAAGTAAAAATAAAGAGAAAAATTTCACTGAGGATTTGCACAAATTCAATTTTTAAAAATATAGAATGGACTGTTGGCTTCAGATGGAGAGGGAGAGGGTGGGAAGATCTGAGAGAAGGACAACGAAACATGTATACAATCATATGGGAGATGAAGCACCAGTCTATGTTCAATACAGGATACAGGAAGGTTGGGGCCGGTGTATAGGATGAACCGGGGGGATGGGCAGGGAAGGGAGGTGGGAGGGGGCTTTAACATGGGGAGATCGTCCACACCTGTGGCTGATTCATGTCAATGTATGGCAGAACCAATGCAGTGCTGTGAAATGGAATAAGCATTAAACAAAAAATAAAAATTAAAAAAAAAAAAAAA
>SJYC01103328.1:0-20740 GCA_006408675.1 Madoqua kirkii
GGGGGATGGGCAGGGAAGGGAGGTGGGAGGGGGCTTTAACATGGGGAGATCGTCCACACCTGTGGCTGATTCATGTCAATGTATGGCAGAACCAATGCAGTGCTGTGAAATGGAATAAGCATTAAACAAAAAATAAAAATTAAAAAAAAAATAATGTTGAAGGAAAATAAAATGCAAATATACAATGTAATATTACTAAGCCATTAAAAAAAACCAGTGTAATAGTGTCATTTTCAGCAACATAGGTGAATCTAGATAGTGTCATACTGAGTGAATTAAGTCAGACAAAGAAAGACAAATATATTGCTTATATTTGAAATCTAAAAATATGGTACAAATGAATGTATTTATAAAACAGGAAGAGTCACAGATGTTGAAAACAATTTTATGGGTACCAGGAGATGGAGGGGAGGGATAAATCAGAAGACTGGGATTGACATGTACACACTATTATATATAAACTACATAACTAATAAGAACCTACTATATAGTACAGAAAACGTTACTCAGTACTCTGTAATTATCTACATGGGAAAAGAATCTGAAAAAAAAAGAGTGGGTATATGTATAACTGATTCACCTTGCTCTATAATAGAAAATAGCACAACACTGTCAATCAACTCTACTCCAATGATTAAGAAAAAAAACAACACTGAATTTACTTAACAAATATTTTAAGCAATATTCTAATTATTCTTCAAAAATAACTGTAATATTTAAAAACTTTTTTTTTTCAAGAAATGTGTAAGACATTATCCCATTTCCACTGCAAAGGGTTCAAGATGGCAGCACAGGAAGCTCCTGAACCCACCACCTTGCACAGACACAACAAATCAGTAACTACATATAGAATAATTCCTCCAAAAGGCACGAGAAAATTTGATGAACAAGATCTCCAAAACAGAGTGAAAGGACAGCAATGAGATGAGTAAGAGAATGATATTGTCACACCAAACGGGGGCGGGGGGGAACAAACATACTCCATCATGGTTATCTATAGCTGGGAATGATTACAAAGATAGTTATTTCCCTGAGGAGTGAGGGATTTGGGTTCCATATCAGACAACCCAAACCTTAATAACTATATAAGGGCAAGGAATGCCCAAAACAATTGCTTTGAAAACCAATGGGGAATATGTCTAGGAAAATTATAGAACTAGGAGAAATGGAAATTCACTTTTAAAGGCCTCAAGCATAAACTCATTTGACCTGAAAACCAGTGTAAAAACACTAGGTTGAAAAATACAGAGGCCACAGGTAAAGGGGATTTGCTTACTGATCCTGAAGTGTCTATTGGAGAGGTAGGAATCAGTTGGGCTTCTCTTTTAGGATTGAAGGAGTATGTCAAGGCTGTATATTGTCATCCTGTTTATTTAACTAATATGCAGAGTCCATCATGAGAAATGCTGGAAGAAACACAAGCTGGAATCAAGATTGCTGGGAGAAATATCAATAACCTCAGATATACAGATGATACTATCCTTATGGCAGAAAAAAAGAACTAAAGAGCCTCTTGATGAAAGTAAAAGAGGAAAGCAAAAAAGTTGGCTTAAAACTCAACATTCAGAAAACAAAGATCATGGCATCTGGTCCCATCACTTCATGGGAAATAGATGGGGAAACACTGGAAACAGTATCAGACTTATTTATTTTGAGGGGCTCCAAAATCACTGCAGATGGTGACTGCAGCCATGAAATTAAAAGATGCTTAGTCCTTGCAAGAAAGTTAATGATCAACCTAGATAGTATATTCAAAAGCAGAGACATTGCTTTGCTGACTAAGGTCCGTCTAGTCAAGGCTGTGGTTTTTCCTGTGGTCATGTATGAAAGTGAGAGTTGGACTGTGAAGAAGCCTGAGTACTAAAGAATTGATGCTTTTGAACTGTGATGTTGGCAGAGACTCTTGAGAGTTCCTTGGACTGCAAGGAGATCCAACCAGTCCATTCTGAAGGAGATCAGCCCTGGGATTTCTTTGGAAGGAATGATGATGAAGCTGAAACTCCAGTACTTTGGCCACCTCATGCGAAGAGTTGACTCATTGGAAAAGACTCTGATGTTGGGAAAGATTGGGGGCAGAAGGAGAAGGGGACAACAGAGGATAAGATGGCTGGATGGCATCATGGACTCGATGGACGTTTGAGTCTGAGTGAACTCCGAGAGTTGGTGATGGACAGGGAGGCCTGGAGTGCTGTGATTCATAGGGTCGCGAAGAGTCAGACACAACTGAGCAACTGAACGGAACTGAATCTGTTGACACCAGTGGTCATGACCTGTCAATAGCCCAACTCATCAATACACTTGGCCAAATCTCACAAAATGTCAAGTGATGAATCTTCCCAGCACTTGCCAGACAGTTGCCATGACTTCCTGAGAGCCAGTCTTGCCCATCAGAATTTCATAGTAGCAGCCACAGCCTCCCCACAACAAGAATATGCATATAGGCCACATGAGGAACACCCCTGGAGCCTCTGACCCTGGTAGCCAGCAGGATTGTGCTTCTCATCTCCACAGGACATCTTTCATATAAGATACTTATTATAGACTCAGAGAGGTAGCTGATATAACTAAGAGTAGAAACAGAAAGTTAAGCAAATGTGGACAGAAAAAAATATTTTCCAATCAAAAAAGAAAAACAAACTTCAGTAAAAGAACTCAACAAAACATAGGTAAGTAATCTAGTTAATAAAGAATTCAAAATAATGAACATAAAAATGCTTCCTTAACTCAGGAGAAGAATGAATGAATGCAGTGAGAATTTCAATAAAGAGATAGAAAATATAAAAATTATCCAAACAGGAGTCATAACTGAATTGAAAAATACACAGTGTGGTTTAACAGCAGATTGGCTGATTTAAATAACTAAGGAAGTTGGAAGGAAATAAATAAGCAAGTTGGAAGACAAAGCAATCAACTCAACCAAAGGTGTTGACAGGTGTTAGTCACTCAGTTGTGTCCGACTCTTTGCATCCCGTTGGATGGTAGCCCACCAGGCTGTTCTGTCCATTGAGTTTTCCAGGCAAGAATACTGGAGTGGGTTGCCATTCCCTTCTTCAAGGGATCTTCCTGACCCTGGGATCGAGCTTGGGTCTCCCGCATTACAAGCAGAGCCACCAGGGAAGCCCCAACTCACTCAAACAGAGCAGTACAATGAAAAAAATAATTTAAAAACTGAAACACCTTAAGGGAACTTTGGGACAAGATCAAGATAAATGACATTTGTATTTCAGAATGAGAAGAGAGAGGAAGGGGTTAAAAACATTTGAAAAAAAAGTGGTTGAAAATGTCCCTAATCTAAAGAAGTCAACAAATATTCAGATCCAAAAAGTTCAAAAAGTTTAAAATAAGATACAGTCAAAGAAACATATAGAAAGAGAAACATATAGTTAAAAACGATATGTTTAACTATAGTTAAAACATATAGAAAAACAAACTATAGTTAAAGTTAAGGGTTAAGACAGAATCCTAAAAGGCAGCAAGAGAAAAAAATTTATTATATGCAATTGAACCCCAATAAGGCTATCATCAGATTTCTGGCATAAACCTTACTGACCAGATAGTGATGGCATAAAATATTCAAAATGCTAAAAGAAAAAACAAAAAACTACCAACAAGTAATCTCTGCCCCCCAAATTTATCATTCAGAATTGAAGAAAAGATTAAGGGTTTCCTTGAAAAGCAAAAGCTAAAGGAGTTTACCTCCTCTAAAATAGGACTTCTTTAAGCTGAAAAGAAATGTCACTCATTAATAAGAAGAAAATGTATGAAAGTAAAATCTCAATGGAAAAGGCACATATTAAAGTCAGTTGGTCACTTATAAAGCAAGCATGAAGGTTAAAACACAGAAGTAGTAAAGTTAACTAAATTATAATAACTAGTTAAGGGGTATAGAAAATTAAAAATGTAAAATGTGTCATTAAATTTATAAAAATTGAGAGAGAATAAGAAGATAAAGCTTGGAATGAGTCTTCAAATTAATTTATTGCTAACTTAAACTAAATTGCATCACTTATATATCACTTCCCTAATACAAGTGTGTGGGCTTCCCTGGCACCTCAGTGGTGAAGAATGCACCGGCCAATGCAGGAGATGTGGGTTCATCTCTGGTTGGGAAAATCCCCTGGCACAGGAAATGGCAACCCACTCCAGTGTTCTTGCCCGGGCAATTCCTTAGAAGAGGAGCCTAGAGGGCTACAGTCCATGGGGTTACAAAATGATTGGGCATGACTTACTGACTAAACAATAACAACAATATGAGTCTGCAGGATAATTAGTCCTGTACCTGGCTTCCACCGGAAGTTGACTGACTGGTTTTCCACTTCCCACCATGTACATCACCGACTCAATGGACATGAGTTTGAGCAAGCTCTGGGAGTTGGTGATGGACAGGGAAGCCTGGTGTCCTGCAGTCCATCGGGTTGCAAAGAGTAAGAAGTGATTGAGCAACTGATCTGAACTGACCTTATGTCTATAAATAATGATTTTTGATAGATCAGTGAGATTGGAGTATCAACTCCACATGAGTAGAGAACCTGATAGCACTATTTCCTACTTTTTCTGTACCTGGAACTGATTCTGTATTGATGGTAAATGCTGAATCAATTTTTTTTTTATGAATGATTAAATGAACAATTAAGATGAATTCCAAAGTTACTTAGCACACCTCGCAGGATTACTCTATGCTACTGCTGATTATAAACTTGAAGGGTGATCCTGAATCTCCAATTACTCAAGCAGCTCAGAAGTCCCAGCCATGTACATGTGTGAGAAGGGCCTGTAAGAGCCTGATGAAAGAAACTTGGAAATGTGAAGAAAATGCTTGATCTTCTTTGGCAGGAGATTTGCACATTGATCTGACAAGCATCTCTCTCCATCTCCTGTACATCTAACACTTTTTGTTGTAATTTTAAGGGAATATGCCACACACTTATTCTAATTTTAGAGGAGAGTGTCATACACAGGTGACAAGCATGCTGGGATTCTGATGAATTTAAAATGTTAATGTACATAGAATTATGGATGTTATACATAAACCGGAAACTTCAGCTCTTATTGTTACTCACTCTGCAAGTCTAATCAGATGACACTTTTCAGATTATTGATGTATAAAATGAGATCTTGCTAATTTCCCTTTCATATGTGAAAATGTTCATTATGATTTAGGTTGAAGTGTCTTATAATGTGTAATGTGCAGTTAAAATAAGATGATGTCATGAATTATCTAACAATTTTTAGATGCACTATTCATGATTTTGTTCTTTCTCTTCATTTTTCTTGAAGGAATGACATATTGTAGATACAGCATTTTCTATGCCGTTAAAATAGGCAATGCTTTAGTATCAATATGTGAGTGATATAACTCATAAAATTTAAAATTAGTATTTATCAGATGTAAATAATGAAATTATAGGAAGATAAGATGTTAAAGATGAATTTGTTTTATAATGCCTTTGAAAATATATGATTAAAACCCAATGAAAAAATTATTATGGCAAGAGAGTTGTGGCAGTAATATAATATTTGAATCTCTATAAATCTAATGCTTCAAGAAGGTCAACAAATGTACCAAATAAATTGTTCAAATTAGAAATCTCAATTCATCAAAAGATCTCACTAAAAGAGTTAACAGTACAGTTCAGTTCAGTTCAGTCATTCAGTCGTGTCCGACTCTTTGCAACCCCATGAACCGCAGCATGCCAGGCCTCCCTGTCCAACACCAATTCCTGGAGTTTACACAAACCCATGTCCATCGAGTCAGTGATGCCATCCAACCATCTCATCCTTTGTCGTCCCCTTCTCCTCCTACTCTCAATCTTTCCCAGCATCAAGGTCTTTTAAAATGAGTCAGTTCTTCGCATCAAGTGGCCAAAGTATTAGAGTTTCAGCTTCAACATCAGTCCTTCCAATGAACACCCAGGACTGATCTCCTTTAGGATGGACTGATTGGATCTCCATGCAGTCCAAGCGACTCTCAAGAGTCTTCTCCAACATCACAGTTCAAAAGCATCAATTCTTCAGTGCTCAGCTTTCTTTATAGTCCAACTCTCACATCAATATATGGCCACTGGAAAAACCATAGCCTAGACTAGATGGATCTTTGTTGACAAAGTACATATATATATATACTTTTCAAAACATATAAACAGCTTCTGCAAAGCAATAAGCAAAAGATCAACAATATAAGTAAAAGCAAAAGGCTTACCTAGGAATTTGGTGAACAAAGAATATCCAAACAACCAATAGACATCAAAACAGTGGTTATCTCTGGTGAAGTCAGACAGGGGAAAGCTATGTTCTGGAGATTTTAAAATATTCTATAGTTACATTCCTGCTTCCCAAGAGGCACTAGTAGTAAAGAATATACCTGCCAGTGCAAGAGACTCAGGAGATGTGTGTTTGATCCCTGGGTTGGGAAGATCCCTTGGAAGAGGGCAGGACAACCACTCCAGTACTTTTGCCTGGAAAATCCCATGGACAGAGCAGCCTGGTGGGCTATGGTCCATGAAGTCACAAAGAGTCGGATATAACTCAGTGACTAAATAACAACAATGACAAGAAATTAGTTACATTTAGTGGGTTAACAGATTCACAGGTTGAACACTTAAGATTGTAGACTTACCTAAATGTCTTATTATTGTTAATAAAATGATTTTTAAACTTCGTTAAAATATAACATTTCATTTATGAGTGAAAAAATTCTACAGCTATTACTTAGTATTCTTGTGAAGAATTTCTGCAGTCAAAACTCTCAAATATTGTTAATAGGTATATAAAATACCATAAACCTTGTGAAGAATAAAATAGCAATAACTAATAAAATCAGATATAATTTAATCCAGCTAAACACTTTCAGGAACCTACTCCAAAGCTGTATTGATGAAAAATATGAAAAGAAAGGTGTGCAAAGCTATGCATTGTAGTCTTTACATATAACAAAAGACTGGGGACAATCTAAATGCCCATCAAAAGAGGAATAAACAACTTATACACATCCAGTCATTGAAGGATCAACATTCCAGAAAGGAAAAAATATATATTTCTACATATACAATCATAAAGAGTAATTTGCAGCATACATTGTAAGTTTTGTTTTGGTTTTAGCAAAGCATGATTAAAAAATGCAACACACCATAGCTTAAATAAGGAAAAATATACATTTACAGGTACATCTACATATATACATGTGTGTGTATATGTGTGTGCATATATATTTTATATATATACATATAAGATATATATATATGTGCATATATATATAATAAAAAATCTACAGTTAACTTTCCTTTATGGGCAGATTTTCTATATACAAATCTTAAAAGATTCAACACAAAAAACTGCTGAAAGTGAAAGTGTTAAAGTGTTAGTTGCTCAACCATGTCCGACTCTTTGCAACCACACGAACTGTAGCTCACCAGGCTCCTCTGTCCATGGGATTCTCCAGGCAAGAATACTGGTATGGGTTGCCATGCCCTTCTTCAGGGGATCTTCCTGATGCAGGGATTGACCCCTGTTCTTCTGAATTGCAGACTGACTTTGTACCATCTGAGACATCAGGGAAGTCCCCAAACCTGATAGAATTGGTTAACAAATTGAGCAAGGTTAAGGAGATCTCTTGCCTGGAAAATTCCCTGGACGGAGGAGCCTGGTGGGCTGCAGTCCATGGGGTCGCAGAGAGTTGGACACGACTCAATGACTTCACTTTCACTTTTCACTTTCATGCATTGGAGAAGGAAATGGCAACCCACTCCAGTGTTCTTGCCTGGAAAATCCCAGGGACAGCAGAGTCTGATAGGCTGCCATCTATGGAGTCGCACAGAGTCGGACACGACTGACATGACATAGCAGCAGCAAGGAGATCCAACCAGTCCATCGTAATGGAGATCAGTCCTGGGTGTTCACTGAAAGGACTGATGTTGAAGCTAAAACTCCAGTACTTTGGCCACCTGATGCGAAGAGCTGACTCATTGGAAAAGACCCTGATGCTGGGAAAGATTGAGGACAGGAGGAGAAGGGGATGACAGAGGATGAGACGGTTGGATGGCATCACCGACTCAATGGACATGGGTTTAGATGGACTCTGGGAGTTGGTGTGCTGCGGTTCATGGGGTTCATGCTGCAGTTCATGGGGTTGCAAAGAGTCAGACATGACTGAGTGACTGAACTGAACAGGATACAAGAACAATTTACAAAAATTAGTTTATTACTGTATAATAGCAATGAAGAGTTGGAAAAGCTGGAAATAATCCAATGACCCTAAAATGGTGAATAAGCTAAAGCAAATAAATGGTGGTACAGCTTTATGTTGCAAAGAGTCAGACATGACTGAGTGACTGAACTGAACAGGATACAAGAACAATTTACAAAAATTAGTTTATTACTGTATAATAGCAATGAAGAGTTGGAAAAGCTGGAAATAATCCAATGACCCTAAAATGGTGAATAAGCTAAAGCAAATAAATGGTGGTACAGCTTTATAATGGAATGTCATAAAACAGTGAAAAGGAATGTACTACTTATATACATAATAACAATGATTAATATCAAATACATTCTGAAAACTGAAAGAAACCTGTTTCAACAGGCTGCATGTTACATGATTCCATTTCTCTTTTTTCTTTTTCAATTTTTTTTTTATCAAAGTACAGTTGATTTACAATGTTTGTTTATTTCTGCTATACGGCAAAATGTCTCAGTTATATATATACATATCTATTATTTTCCATTATTATTTATCACAGGATATTAAATATAGTTCCCTGTACCTCTGTTTCTATGATATTCTGAAAAAGTACAGTTTTTGTTATCTAGTCTTCTTTATGTGTAATTTGCAATAGAGCAAATGATTAATTATTTTGCTACCATTTGGAATCAAAAATTTTACATGAGTGAAAAGAGTTTCTTTTCAAAGAAAGCATACAGTAGGATTTATCCAATGTAGAGGTTTGGATAGGCAGGTGCAATAGGAAGAGAACAATACATCAGTGTTAATTATATAGGCAAAAACATACTAATGGATACCACAAGGTTAACTGTGCGTATTTCCTGCTTTATTCATGGAATCAAAATTTCTAAGGAACTCTGTAGTTAGAAATAGTACTTAGAAGCACCATTTGGATGTAGAAGATGCTCACTGCCATTTTGTTTTGAGGTCTGCTCTGTAGAAAAAGCTAGAGTATACAATATATCATGATGAGTTAATATTGATACTTTTAATTCAAATTCAGGACTACAGAATCATTACTTAGTCTTTATGATGCTGTTGATCCTGCAAAATGAAATAGATGGGCAGCTTTCTAAGGTGTTGCATGATACATATAATAAAAGTCTCTGTAACTGGAAACAGAAACTTGACTCTAATTATCACAGTGGGAGTCTAAGCCTCTCACCTGGTTCCCACATCTAAACCTGTTATTAGAACAACAGTCTATGGATTGAGGGAGAAGCTAGGTCAACTGAAGGAATGCAGCCACAACTTCTGCTATAAATTTTCCCCCAAAGGCTAAGTATCCTTTCACCAAAAGACTAAAACCTGACAGAAAGTAAATGCTCAGTAAAAATTCATGTGTTGTTTAGATATTAATTATGAATTATGATTAATATCTGAAAAATACAAAATGGTGAGAAGGATTATATAGATAGCATATTGTGTTCCTGAGGTGGACATACTTGTCTACCAAATGACTTCTCATCTTACTAATGGGAAAAGTCATAAGACACCTCGTACCTCCATTACATTCTCTTACACCATCAAAAAGAGAAAAGCAATGACTACTTCATGCAATAGGGATATGCAGAGATTAATGCACCAACAAATCTCTGAACGATTTAAGGTTGTTGATTCTTATCACACCTTGGTTTATCTTTCCATGCTTCATGGAAAATTGCAAGGATTCTTCATGGATTTTGATTTTTTAAAAAGCATGTAGTACTTAAAACTGGGAGGCTGAAGGGACTTGCTATTTCAGATATAATGTCTTGACTGGATCAATTCACCCACCATCTATTGTTCTGGCAGATTCTTCTGTTTCTTGATTGTAATTAGTAAAGGCTATCAGAAGCAATTTGCCTTACAAAATGGAGAAAGCAATTCACTTTCAATGTCCTAATTCAGAATTATTATGTCAGCTTTTTTGGTCCCTGTAATACAATTTTCCAGAAGAAACTCAATGTCTTGATAACCTATAAAACCTCAAGATTATACATTAAATAAATGACATTATATTAATCGAGCTGAGTGAAAGTAAGTAGGCAATACCCTAAGGTGCCATATTAAGGTACTTACATGCCAAAAGTAGTTAAATTCTATGAAAATTCAGAGTCTTGTCTTATCAGTCAAATTTTAAGTAGTCCATTGGTGTTAAATACGCTAAGATAGTCTCTCTAAATAGGCCTGGTTCCTGTCCCTTGTGGAGCCCATCACTAAGAAGGAGTGACCAGTTTGGGCTTTGGGATGTAACTGTATTTAAATTTGCAACTCAGAAGACCTCTAGTTCTGACTGGAGCCCAGATTAAGAGAGAATCCTTAAGTGAGTAAGGCTGTGGTACGTGAGTCCCTGCCACTAGGGCCTTCTGTGCCCCCTGGTCTAGTTTTCTGTCTCTTGTGGAGACTGAATGCCTGACTAAGGAAAAGGAGGTAAAATGCAACCTGAACTACAAATCAATAACCATGTATCTTCTCATGCACCTTATGATATGGTTTAGATATGGAAATAGACAATGCTTTTAACCACAACACATTTACACCTTTCTAGTGATTTCTTCCTCGTATGACATATACTACCATGGTGCTTGTAAAATATGGTCTCATAGTCTTACCTTGATATTGTTTGAGATGCCCTATCCGCCAAGATTTAACATGGCATATCTAATCACAGAGGCCATCTTGATCTCTTTGTTAGTTTCTGAAAGCATATGTCATCTGAGAATGGTCTATGTCTACTGTCCCCCTAATGCTGACCATGTCTTGAAACAATCCCAACTGATTTTTTTTTTTTAATTTTAGCATCCTTCAGATGGAGAAGGTCTACTGCATAACAGTATCTGTGATTACATCCTCATATACCTGTATCCCAGAAACAGAACCCTAGATACCTGCATGAGTCAGTTTAGTCTGTTACACATTAGCTGATGAGAAGGGTAAAATCAAAACAATCGCCTTTTTCTGTTGATTCTTAGCCTTTCATTTTTCCTACCTCTGTCTATGACACACATTCTGTAATCTGTACCAAGTGACATATTGAGCACATGCATTCATGTGAGAGCTTGCATTTGCTCACACACACATACCCCCCCCCCAACAGCAAGCTACTGGCGTGAAATAAACAAAAAGACCTATCCTGACCTTTGTGTGTGCAGAGGTGGAGACTGAAGGGTGTTGTCCATTCTGAGCCCTACTTCTTCACACCAAGCACCATGACAGCTGTTTTTCAGATCTCTGGGGAAAAAAAAAACTATTTCAGTTTTAATCCTTAACAAAGAATTCTCACTTTCCACTAAAGGGGATAAGACCTAACTCTCTCAATGAACAGAATGTTGATTAAAATAGAGAATGCAAATAAAAAATTTAGAAGCAAATCAAATCTGTTTTTTGTGAGGGAAGAAGAAAAGAGGAAAAACTTTTCTTAGTTCCTAACTGAGGTAGAAAGCATCTTGCAAAGTTCTATAGTGCTATCTTCTATCCATATACATTGTTGAATACTAATTATATATAGATTACCAGTTAAATTAGATATGTAGCTGTTATCTCTTTCTCTCAAACATAGGAAGTAACAGAAAAGGGAAAAAAAAAAAAACAGGAAATTTTGATATTAACTCCGAAGGATGATGAAAATGAGGACAAAGAAAACAGTGGATGAAAATTCTCAGCTAAGCCTTAGAAAGAAGATGGAAAAGTGATAACTGACCACACAGTGAGAAAGTTAAATCTGCAGATCAACTGCAAATCTCAGAGCTTGGAGGCATTGCAGAACTTGCAAGCAGAAGGTGACAAGGAGAGCTTGGGTAAGCATTCTGTGTACAGTGTATTTGGCCCTCCTTCACGCATGAGATGACTGCTACTCATCATCAGTGCTGCATGAAGCAAGATGTTTCACTCTGTACAGCAAATAAAGCAAAGAGTCAAGGTCCCCAAGCACAGGGGAAGGAAGAGGAGAGATTTGGACAGAAAAAAAAAAAAGGAATTCTGTGAAAGAGTTCATTGGGAACTGCAGATACTAAGCAACCCCCTCCACTGTTTTCAAGGAAGATTACCATCCAGGCAAATTACAGCCCTGCCCTCATCAACTAGGCATGAGATGGAAGACTTTTGCCCTAGAGAAATTAAATAAACCAGAGAAAAAATCTTAACACTGAGACTTATATTTCGTTCATTTCAAGTGTTATCCAAAATTTTTAATTTTGTACTATTCTCTTAACACATCTAATCAATGGCACTGAATACAAGATTTCCACAAAAGCACACTGACAATGCAGTTCTCATGTACTCTGCATTTGCTTGCCCTATAGCACTAACATACTGTTGCTCTAAGTAGGTCCTAATAAATACTTTCTGAGCCTATTAACAAATTCAGCCATATACTTGCCAAATCTCAGTTATCAAAAAATCACAAAGTGCTGGAAGAAACTTTTGCAAGTCAACTTAATGTGTTCCCTAAGCACAATAACTTCTGAGCAGTTTCTATCATAGTTTTGCACAATGTCAAGACAGAAGTGAACAAACCCACATGAAACTTTAGAGATCTTACATTTTTGCTTCAGTGAAGCTAAACCAAATTATTTAATAGCTTAAAGTCAATCATCTATCTTTTCAAAATTTCAGCATCAGCATTCATGAAAGGTTTCAGTGGAGCTTCAGACTAGGAACTAAAAAAGACAGTGGTAGTCAACTGTGTATCCATGGAAATAAGAAATGAGCAGACTTTTTGATACGATTATGCTATCTTTGGGATAGGTCATAATAACACCTAGAGAAAGGAGACACAGGACAGAAAAGGGCCTGAAGCAAGCCCATCCTCATTAAATTTATCTCAACTCCATTGCTCTCATTTGTCACTTGTCTCATTGGCACTGTATTTTTCAACCCTCCAGCACTGTAAAATAATGTCTAGTTGTTTCTCAATTCATTGAAAGCTCCGGCTTTCGTGAAAATTGTTTTGATAACTCACTTCCTATTTACCAGAAAGGGTTAGAAAAACTTATGGAATTAATTTCTTGATTATGGTTAATGTTCTAATTTTTAGAATAAATCATTGGGCTTCTCACTGATCTCCTTAGTAAAGCAGCCACCCTTTTAAAGTTTCTGTTTTATATTGTACCTCACTGACTCCCATGAGAATGAAATAATATAATGTGTGTAAAGTGCTTAGCACAATAGCTGCATGAGTCAATGTATGTTAACGGGTAGCAGTTTAGGCTATTATATCATTATTGCTATTAACTTGTAATTTCAAACATTTGCTATGTAATATCTTAAAATAAATCAACATGTATTTTCTTCTACATCTGGCTAATGTTTAAGTCATGTAGAATCATAATCAAATGTTATTCCTTCTTTTTGACATGATCTTTTTTTCTTCTTTGTTCTCTTCTTTTTGAGAATAAATGTAAAATTATGATCACTCAGGGTTAAACACTAATAGTTTCGAGAATCTTCATTTTCCTCAGTTATATTCGCTTTTAAAGTAATGTCAGGTAAAGAGTTAATTGCAGTTCTGCTTTGTACTCTTTGAAAAATATCTACCAAGATGTATCTCTGGTCCCTTTACCCTTAGAAACTGACAGAGGAAGATATATACTCTCTAGTATTCAAATGCATCCATTTTTGACTTAAGTGTCTGTTCATTAGCAGCCTTAACTGTAGCTGCTAGAATATGGATTTGCTCTCTTGCTGAATTCAATTTCATTTATAGAATGAAACACATTAAATTTCCCATCTTTTGTAATTAGAGTTACAAATGTCCAGTGTGCCTTAAACATATCACGTTATGCTTATTTTCCTGCTATCCCTTCTTATTTATATCTGCACTTGATTTTTCATATTTTAATGAAGTATAATGAAAACATGTATTAATTTATGCCATGATGGCTCTTGCAGACACCATGTTGATTTTCAGTTCTATCTTGTTCTCCTCTAGCATTCTGGAGATACATGTGCAATGAACAAAGTGATTAATTTAAAACAATTAAATCTGAGAAATGACCAGTCACAACCAGTCTCTTCTTTTTAAGGCCTTCTCAGACTCATAGACTTCATGTAATAATGCATGTCTCTATCACACACACACATACAAGACGGGAGCAAGAGACAGAGAGAGGACTTATTTATAACATTTACCAATGAATGTTGGTGGCCAATCAAATTTGAAATGCTAAATAAAACACATATATTACATTAAAATATCGGGAAAAAATTCAGGACAGACTTTTCACACTTTGGAAGTAAGGAAGTAATTGCTAAACGTGATATCCATGGCAATAGTTAGGAAGGAAAAGACTGACATAATGGATTGCATGAATATTTAAAATGTCTTCAGAGAAAAGAAATTAAAACAGTTTATATATTAGTTACAAAATATTATTATTATAGTTTACAACACAATAATTTAAAAAAGTAAAAACTGCCAAATTTTATTACATTGTGGTATTTCTATTTCTACCTTGGTGACATAAACTCAAATTTAAAATTTTGTTCTAGCTTCTCATATTTAAAAATCTTCAGTACTTTCTCTGGGGGCTAATTATAGAAGCAATTCCAATATAAGGTTCTGCTGTTGGGTGGAAATGACATCAAATATTTCCTTTGAAATTTCCTTTAGACCAACTTATGAACCTGTGTATGCGTGTATATAAGAAATGGGAAGGTCAGTGCTATTTTCTAATCAGAAGCAAGCAACATTTAATAGTAATTGAATAGATTAATCTATGATAAAGCTGTGCTGTGCTTAGTCATTCAGTCATGTTCAACTCTTTGTGACCCCATGGACTGTAGTCTGCCAGGCTCCTCTGTCCCTGGGGATTCTCCAGGCAAGAATACTGGAGTGAGTTGCCATGCCCTCATCCAGAGGATCTTCCCAACCCAGAGACTGAAACCTGGTCTCCTGCATTGCAGGGGGATTTTGTTTTTACCATCTGAGCCACCAGGGAGTTCAGTTCAGTTCAGTTATTCAGTCGTGTCTGACTCTTTGTGACCGCATGGACTGCAGCATGCCAGGCTTCCCTGTCCATCACCAACTCTCAGAGCTTGTTTAAACTCATGTCCGTGGAGTCAGTGATGCCATCCAACCATCTCATCTTCTGTTTTCCCCTTCTCCTCCTGCCTTCAGTCTTGCCCAACAACAGAGTCTTTCTAATGTATCAGTTCTATATTTAATAGTAATTGAATAGATTAATCTATGATAAAGCTGTGCTGTGCTTAGTCATTCAGTCATGTTCAACTCTTTGTGACCCCATGGACTGTAGTCTGCCAGGCTCCTCTGTCCCTGGGGATTCTCCAGGCAAGAATACTGGAGTGAGTTGCCATGCCCTCATCCAGAGGATCTTCCCAACCCAGAGACTGAAACCTGGTCTCCTGCATTGCAGGGGGATTTTGTTTTTACCATCTGAGCCACCAGGGAGTTCAGTTCAGTTCAGTTATTCAGTCGTGTCTGACTCTTTGTGACCGCATGGACTGCAGCATGCCAGGCTTCCCTGTCCATCACCAACTCTCAGAGCTTGTTTAAACTCATGTCCGTGGAGTCAGTGATGCCATCCAACCATCTCATCTTCTGTTTTCCCCTTCTCCTCCTGCCTTCAGTCTTGCCCAACAACAGAGTCTTTCTAATGTATCAGTTCTAGGCATCAGGTGGCCAAAGTATTGGAGCTTCAGCATCAGTCCTTCCAATGAATATTCAGGACTGATTTCCTTTAGGACTGACTGGTTTGATCTCCTTGAGGTTCAAGGGACTCTCAAGAGTCTTCTCCAACACCACAGTTCAAAAGCATCAATAATTTGACACTCAGCTTTCTTTATGGTCCAACTCTCATATCTATACATGACTAATAGAAAAATCATACCTTTGACTAGATAGATCTTTGTTGGCAAAGTAGTGTCTCTGCTGTTTAATATGCTGTCTAGGTTGGTCAGTTTTTCTTCCAAGGGGCAAGCATCTTTTAATGGCTACAGTCATCATCTGCACTGATTTTGGAGCCCAAGAAAATAAAGTCTGTCACTGTTTCCATTGTTTCCCCATCTATTTGCCTGAAGTGATGGGACTGGATACCATGATCTTAGTTTTCTGAATGTTGAGTTTTAAACCAACTTTTTCACTCTCTTTTATCACTTTCATCAAGAGGCTCTTTAGTTTTTCTTCACTTTCTGACATAAGGGTGGTGTCATCTGCCAGGTTATTGATATTTCTCCCAGCACACTTGATTCCAGCTTGTGGTTCATGCAGCCTAGCATTTCACATGATGTACTTTGCATATAAGCTAAATAAGCAGGGTGACAATATACAGCCTTGACATATTCCTTTCCCAATTTGGAACCAGTTTGTCATTCCATGTCTGGTTCTAACTGTTGTCTCTTGACCTGCTTACAGATTTCTCAGGAGTCAGGTAAGGTGGACTGGCATTGGTGGCCATACTTGGTGTAAGAACATTGGAGTGAGTAGCCTATCTCTTCTCCAGGGGAACTTTCCAACTCAGGAATTGAACTGGGGTCTCCTGGACTGCAGGCAGATTCTTTGCGAGCTGAGTGATCCAGGAAGCCCGCTTGTTTGTTTTCAAAAATACCCTTAAGAGAGAACTAGTGGTGAATTCTACAGACAAAATCTTTGAATTTTTCCAGGACTATCTGTCTGGAGATCTATCTGTATGTGAAAAATTCAAGAATCTTAAGAGCTTAATTTTTACCAAATCCTATGCCAGATTACAAAAGTTTCTGTAAAATATCCAGAGTTCCTCAGAAAAGTGAAAAGTAGATAGACAGATAGATAGATACACATGCAGTATAATGATCAGTTTGTAAACAGAGTGTGACAGTTCAGATCCCTGAAAAAAGGAAGGAAATACATTCTATAGTTATGGTCTGTGTCCAGTGTGAACCTCTCCTTGTTGGTATCTTAGACTTATCAAATGCAAAACTGTGTTCCCAAACTACTCATCCTGAGTCTTCTAGTCTTCTTCGTCTCAGTTCAGCACAACTCCACTTTCAAACTGTTCAGTCCTTTATCCACACTCTTCTTTCTTTGCCACTAAATACGTCAGTCACAAGTAGATTCTAACTTTGAGATGTATCTCTGGACCACTGCTGCTGTCTCCAGACACAGCAGCCACGTAGTGAGGGACTTCCTCCCCTCTGAACACATTACTGCAGTGGCCCCCTCTCTGTTCTCTTCTCACCCTTGTCACCCTACAGCCTATTTTCAAAGAAACAGCCAGAGTTTATCCTGTGAAAACATCACTCAGATCTTATCTTGCTTCAAATTTCTCAAAATGCTCCCTTCTCTCACTCACTCTGAGCAGAGGCCCAAGTTTCAACATTGAAGTTGAACTGATTCCCTCCCTGAACTCACTTACCTCTCTGAACTCACTTCTAGGAACTCTGCTGCTGCCTCAGTTGTTTCTAACTACTCTTGCCTCCTCACTATTTCTGAGACTCCATGACATAACAGCCCCTTATGACTTTGCCACTCATCCACTTTCCTCTGGAAATAACGTTTTTCTTCTGGGTAAGGGACTGTGACTCTCCTCTCTTTTTTCATGTGTGTGTGTGTGTGTGTGTGTGTGTGTGCTCAGTGGCTTATTTGTGTCCGACTCTTTGCAACCCCACAGACTGTAGACCACCAGGCTCCTCTGTTCATGGGATTCTCCAGGCAAAAATGTTGGAGTGGGTTGCCATTTCCTCCTCCAGGGGATCTTCCCAACACATGGATCGGACCTCTGTCTCCTGCATCTCCTGCACTGGAGTTTAATTATAGAAGCAATTCCAATATAGAGAAATGACATCAAATATCTCTTCTGAAATTTCCTCTAGACCAACTTATAAACCTGTGCATGTGTATGTATGAAAGGGGAAGAAGGTCGGTGCTATTTTCTAATCAGAAGCAGGCAGATTCTTAACCACTGAGCCACCTGGGAAGCCTTGTTTTTCCCTGAAATTTCCTCAAGTGACACTTTCTTACAGAGCTCTTTCACATCTCATCTACAATTTCTTTGTTCAGCTCCTGCACCTCCAGGATATCTTCCTGCTTTAAACGTCTCCTTACAACTTGTAACTCTGATGTATGTTTTAGTTACTTAATACATGTGTTGTCTGCCTCTCTGCTAGAAGTTAAGACTCATGAATGGAATTTTGTCTGTTTTACTCAGTGCTCTGTCACTGGTTCCTGCAACAGTGCCCGGCATCAGGGGTTCACAACACACAACTCCATCCCCATTACATTCCGTGTATGCAGGACTTTCTGGAGCATAACTGAATAACAAGAGAATGGTCCCCGTGGAATCATAAAAAATACTGACCTTGTCCATCTACTAAGTATAAAAATATTAGAGAAATAAATGACTGTATAAATCAGTAGTCATAATACCATAATACCGAATTTGAAGTTCCTTTGTTTGTTTGTTTTTAAGACTCAGTGCTAGGCAAAACAATGGCAACAGTAAAAAGATTATTGGATTATTAGTTGTCAAAGGTAGTGGGGTCAGGGGTGGATAGGGATAAAGAGGCAGAACACAGAGGCTTTCTAAGGCAGCAACAAGAGTGTATGATCCTATAATAATAGAATATGTCATTATACTTGTCCAAATCCTAGCATGTACAACACCAAGAGTTAACTCTAATGTAAACTATTAGTTCTGGGTGATTGTAATGTGCCAGTGTAGCTTCATCAATTGTCATAAGTGTACTGATCTGATGGGGGATGGTGATGGCTATCAGGGGAGGGGGGCTGTACATGTGTGGGAGAGAAACAATATGAGAAATCTCTGACTTTGCTTTCAATTTTGTTATAAACCTAAAACTGTTCTAAACATAGAGTTAAAAAAATACTTCCTGTCAAATTAATCTATGTTTATTCTATTGTAATTACTGAAACTCTTTCTTTAAAAAAAATGCCTTGTAGGGTAAAATGTGAAAAATACATAAAGAAGTATTTTCCAAAATTCAGTAATTCAGAATTCAGACAACATTCTCAGTCTGAAGTTGTCTTTTTGATTTTGCAATGAATATGATATCCACATCATAGAAAACATAAAGGGCAACTGTATTTAACATTTTTTACATTTTAAATACAAGACCAGGTTTGGTTATGAAAATACAGATAGATAATTGAGAGAAAAAACTTGAGGCTGTATTTGGTTTCCTATTTTAATTTCAAGGAAACTTACTTTTAAACTAATGGTTGCTAAAAAGAAAAAAATCAGTATTTTTTTAATATGGAAAATTCATCTACTTCTGCTGAAGTTATGCCCTGCTGTGTATCATTTTTTTCAACTCATACTTCAGATGTGAAAAATCTTTATCAAAAGGAATCACATAAAGAAAGTATTATAAGCCTGAGGTTGTAAACATAAAGGAGGCAGCTGAGAGGCTATACGTACCCTGGTTTAAATGACTAGTAATCCACAAGTCTGTATTTGTGTCCTCACCAGTTTTAAGGCTGGGTTTGGTTTACTAATAAACATTATCAGTATTTGGTATAACTCATCTGATGAATTTCTTTTTCCTTGGGTATATCAGTTTATTTTCTGAAATTCATCCCTAGATAAAGTAATGATCTTTACACTTCTCAATGCATTATTTTTATTATGGTAGTCCATTTGCTTGCTTCAAAAATGTCTTAAAGAGCTATGTAGTTTAAAAAAATCTAAATGAATTATGAATATTTATGTGTATTGTATATCATTTATACTACATTCCAAGGTCATTACAAACAGGAAGAATAAAGATAAGGAATTTCAAAAATCATTCCATCCATCAAATGATCATTACTTTACCAAAAACTGAAATTTTAGGTGAAAAATGCAGTTATGAAATGCAGCTATCTCATGTGTAATATGGTCGACCTTGTTCATATTTTCCCAAGGAAAAGTAATTTACAGGTGAATTATTTTCATTTTGCCTTTTTTTTTTTTTTTTAGATTTCTGTACAAAAGAGCCAATGTACCTATAGAGCCGAAAGATTCAAGGGCGAGCATGAAGTACACAGGACATTGTGAGATTAGGTTTATAGCATCTAAACCATGTATCTTACAGTTTCCGACTGTGAAATGGATTTACTGCACAGCTCCAGACTTGAATTCACCGGCATATGGAAGGACTATCCATCTTTAGATTAATCATTTTTGACCAGGAAAAATTATTTTCCTGAGTGTCTTTGGAGGGTCACCAGGAGATTATTAAATCCTATTGGCTATAAAAGACATTAGCTCCACTAGATGAATTCTTTCTAGACTTGCACTTTATCCACTGACCAATTTGGTTAATACCATGCCGCAAACAATTTTCCTGAGAACAATTCTTTTTTATTCAAGTGAAGGGATGCTGATATTACCAGAGAGATGACCCAGGGGTCATAATAGTCAGTCACAAACACTACACACACACACACACACACAGATTCTAAATGTAACCCAAGTAGTTTGGGGTCCAAAGTTAAAGAGTGGGAATTTCTTCAAAACATTTTTTTTTCCTTTTGCCTGAAAACAAATAAGAGCTCCTCTCTAGCTAACAGCCTTTATTATATCTTGTGTTAGAAATACCCTTGAA
>SJYC01103329.1:0-18217 GCA_006408675.1 Madoqua kirkii
AAGTAAATAATACCATTGTGGTATTTTCTTTTTTTTAATCTTCCTGCAACTTTATGAAGTATGATTGACAGGTAAAGGTTGTTAACTATTTAGGTTGTATAATATGATGCTTTGATACACATATACTTTGTGAAATGATTACCACAATTAAGCTAGTTCACTTATCATCTCACATAGCTATCTTTTGTGTGTGACTATGTTTGATAAGAGCACTTGAGACCTACTCTTGTCAAATTTTAAGCATGCAGTACAGTATTATTATTAACCACAGTCACCATGCAACATGCTGTCTCTGAAACTTATTCAGATATAAGAAAGTTTGTTCTCTCTGAACACAGCTTAATTTTTACCACCAACTCCTACTTTTTTTTTAGATTTCACAAGTGAAATCTCATCTTTATCTTTCTTTATCTGGCTAGTTTTACTTAGCATAATGTCCTTTAGGTTCAACTGTGTTGTCACAAATGGCAGACTTTACTTTTTTAAGGCTGAATAATATTCCTCTGTGTTTGTATATCAAAATTTCTTTATTTGTTTTTCTCATTTCTGTATCTGGCTTACTGTGTATAATACTTTAATGAAGATGGGGTTGCAGTTATCTCTTTGAAATACTGATTGCCTATAGATACACACCCAGAAGTGAGATTTCTGGATCATATGATAGTTCAACTTTTAATTTTAGGAGAATTTATCCATACTGTTCTTCATAATGGCTGTATTAAATTACATTCCCACCAACAGTGTTACAAGGGTTCTCTCTTCTCTACATCCTTACCAATGCTTATCTTTGTCTTTTTGATAATGAGCTACCCTAAAAGATATGAGGTGATATGTTAGTTTTGATTTGCTTTTCCCTGGTAATAGTGATGTTGAGCAATTTTTATATATACATTGGCCATTTATGTATCATCTCTGAGGACATGTGCATTCAACCTTTCTAAAAATCAGTTTATTTGTTGCTTGTTTTTACTATTTTTGTATGTGTTCCTCTGAATATTAGCCCTTGAACTGATATATAGTTTGCAAATATTTCCTCTTCTTACATAAGTTACCATTTCATTTTGTTGATTGTTTCCTTTGCTATGCAGAAACTTTTAGTTTTATGTAGATTCACTGGTTCATTTTTGCTTTTGTTGCCTGTGCTTTTGGTGTCAAATCCAAAAAAGTCACTGCCAAGACTAATGTTAAATATCTTTTTTTAAGAAAACAGTTTCAGTGGTTACATTTAAGTCTTTAACCTATTTGAGTTGGTATTTTATATGGTGTAAAATAAAGATTCAGTTTCATTCTCTTGTATGTAAATATCCACTTTTCCCAACATCATTTATGGATAAGGCTATCCTTTCCCCACTGGGTTTTCTTGTCACCTTTGCCAAAGACCAGTTTGCCATATATGCACAGATTTATCTCTGGGCTTCCCATTCCATTGATTTAAGTATCCGTATTTTTGCCAGTACCATATTGTTTTGAAGACTGCAGCTTTGAAATCTAATATGAAATTGATGTTGTGTTTTTAACACTGAAATATAATATTAAAATTATAAAAACTATTTTGAAGAGTAGTCAGTTAATGAAAGATATTGAGAAACAGATCTGATGTAGTGTAATTACTTATCCAAATTGTCTCTTCAAGTTGACTTTACCTAATTAAGACAAAGATATTAGAAAACATGAAAGGGTAAAATTGCTATACCATTAAAATTCTTCCAAAATAGCTCCTAATGGGTCTCAGTTAATGAAAAAACAACAAACAAATGCACATGGGTAAAATCAAGTTGTGATGAATTATAAAACATTGCTTACCTTGTTTTGCAATTGTTTATAAATTTTATAACATACTCTTGAATGTAGCATTTATTAAGTAGTTAGCATACAGTAAGCATTATATATAAAAAGTAGGGCCAAAGTAATTTGGCTAATAGGCAGAAAAGCTAAGGTTTGAATTACTCCAAGTCCATGTTTTAGCCTTATATCAAAATACTTCTTATACACCATGATTTATGTATGTTGTTGTCATTACTAGGAATGTATGCTTGGAGGTGGAGCTTCTAGGAATAAGAGTCTGACTTCAAGAATTTTAAAACACATTTGGGCAGAGTTATACAGAAAAGATAATTAATTGCACTATTTTTGTTATATTGGTCAAAGCTTAAAATGTAAATCAGAACTACAAATTGATCCTCCTATAAAATACATAGTAATTGCTTCTTTTGATGAAAGAACCAATGATGAATACACAGTTATGGGCTAAGATACTCTATAAAATATGGCTCAAAAAATTCTTTGCTTATTTAATATTTGTACAACACTTCTGAGGTAGTTGGGTAATTTGAGAGAGGGGATGCTCTGGCACATGAAGGTATCCAAAGAACCAAGTTTCTTCCATGTTGGTGCTTCACCACCTTATAGCATATTTTTGTGGCCTGTATGGCCAGTACTGGCTCATAAGCAGTACATGTATTTTCTAGTCCAGGAGAAAAGTTGTGCCTGACTGTTTTAAGGATATACTTCCCTTGCTTCATAAATTGCATATATCTTCTATTCACACCCATTAATAAGAGCTTGAACTAAAGAGCCTCTTGATGAAAGTGAAAAAGGAGAGTGAAAAGTTGGCTTAAAGCTCAATATTCTGGGAGAAATATCAATAACCTCAGATATGCAGATGACACCACCCTTATGGCAGAAAGTGAAGAGGAACTAAAAAGCCTCTTGATGAAAGTGAAAGTGGAGAGTGAAAAAGTTGCCTTAAAGCTCAACATTCAAAACACTAAGATTATGACATCTGGTCCCATCACTTCATGGGAAATAGATGGGAAAACAGTGTCAGATTTTATTTTGGGGGGCTCCAAAATCACTGCAGATGGTGACTGCAGCCATGAAATTAAAAGAAGCTTACTCTTTGGAAGAAAAGTTATGACCAACATAGATAGCACACTGAAAAGCAGACACATTACTTTGCCAACAAAGGTCCATCTAGTCAAGGCTATGGTTTTTCCTGTGGTCATGTATGGATGTGAGAGTAGGACTATAAAGAAAGCTGAGCGCTGAAGAATTGATGCTTTGGAACTGTGGTGTTGGAAGAGACTCTTGAGTCCCTTGGACTGCAAGGAGATTCAACCAGTCCATTCTGAAGGAGATCAGCCCTGGGATTTCTTTGAAAGAATAATGCTAAAGCTGAGACTCCAGTACTTTGGCCACCTCATGCGAAGAGTTGACTCTTTTGGAAAAGACTCTGATGCTGGGAGGGATTGGGGGCAGGAGGAAAAGGAGGCAACAGAGGATGATATGGCTGGATGGCATCACTGACTAGATGGATGTGAATCTGAGTGAACTCTGGGATTTGGTGATGGACAGGGAGGCCTGGCGTGCTGCGATTCATGGTGTCACAAAGAGTCGGACACAACTGAGCAACTGAACTGAACTGAACTGAACTGATGCAATATGTGAGATCTTAGTTCCTCAACTAGTGCTGTCTTCAGTGGAAGTGTGGAGTCTTAACCACTGAACCACTAGGGAAGTCCCTTAAAATTATCTTCTGAAAATGCAGTGTTCTCCAATGGAATTGCTGTTTCTGTAAGTACTATATCAGAGGAAAGAAATCAAGAACATCTGAAAGGAAACCAAAGACCACAGTCTTCTTCCTAATCAGTATGTCTACTGGATCTTATACGAATCCTCAAGGGCTTGATTTTGGGGGAGATTAAAGTAAATGTATATCTTTCTGGTTTTTAAGCAAACTTCTCTACTTTCAGTAGTTTGCTTCCTCCCAAAGTTAATCAGGACCATTATGTCACTGTCCAGTATCTTCGAAGATCAGCATTCTGTCTTGCCTGATGTTCTTCACCTTTAGATGTTTCTGTCTGTCTACTTCGAGAGACAGTGGTCTGCTCCAAAAGACTGGTTTCTGGACATTCTTACTATCAAACGCACCCAGACAGTGTTTAACAATCACTCTTTCTTCCCTTTCAGGAAGTAAAGATGCAACACCACTAGGGTGAAGACTAGCAGTTTTCAGGGACCCACCCTCTCAGTCCATTGCAGACCTGTCATGACACTGACCAGCTACACTGTTTCCACTGGCTTTATTCTCTCTAGGCCTGACTGATATTTACAGATGACTCATTGATTTGAGGTGTCTTTTTACAGGCTTGTGGTAGGAATAATCACTGAATACTAACCTCAAACAAATCTCTTGACTTTGGAAGATGTATTTGTACTTTTATTGGTCATTTGTGACCCTACCTCATTTCCTAGTAAACTGGTCTTTCCATCTCTCTTCTTATTTCTGGGGTTCTATCATCCTTCCAGTGTCCACATCACTTCCAAGGAAGACCCACACACATTCCTTACCCTGACAAAGTCTTAGAAAAGAGGACAATTCTGACGTAGTTCCTTGCATTCAACACACAATGCCTGCTCAAACTTTCTTTGGACTATGTCTGGTCCCAAACTTCTGGATTTCTAGCATTAGAGAACACATTTCAAGCTCTCTGAGTCTTCCCCAAAAAAGTGACATCACTCAGTCGTGCCCGACCCCATGGACTGTAGATTACAAGGCTCCTCTGTCCATGGAATTTTCCAGGCAAGAGTACTGGAGTGGGTTGCCATTTCCTTCTTCAAGGGATCTTCCTGACTCAGAGATCGAGCCCAGGTCTCCCGCATTGCAGGCAGACGCTTTACCGTGTGAACCAAGAGTCCATCATTAAGTTTGAGGTGTTCAAGATACTACCCTTTTCCCTCTCCCTGCCCAGTTCTAAAATATTTCATTTGAAAAGTCTGTAGTGGGAATGGGTGGTATCTGTTTTACTGCCATCTCAGTCCAAACTGAGGGAGAAATAGTTCTGTCTTATCTTCATAGATTGTGTTATATCTTTCAGTTTTATAAGAATTTCATAAGTATTTTTGTGAGAGGATTTTCATTGGCTAAAACATACATTCACAGATATTTATGAAGCACTTTCTATTATTCCAAGAACTCTCAAGTGTAACAAGGATGATAACATGACTAAAACCAGATTCCTATGCCATTATTTTCATGATTAAAGCAAAACAAATAACAGAATAATAATCTAACTCTGAAATACTGTTCTTATAGCATTTAATAACTTTTAAAATTTCAAGACTATTTAACAATAACTTCTATCAGGAAAAAATAGCAAAGAAACACCAGTATAATTTTGTTCCTTTGTGTTTCATCTAATACCTGCTTCCATACACTGATTCTCATTTTCTAGAGTTAATGGCCAAAAAAATAAGCATTCTTTATAAACCTTCTAATTAGGACACTCTCTCCCTAGTATCTTTAAAAAAGTTTTAGTTAATTAATTTTATAGGAATAATTGATAGATAAGATATTAGTTTCAAGTGTGAAGCATAATGATTCAATATTTATATACACTGTGAAATAATCACCATAATAAGTCTTACTAAGATCCATCACCTTACATAGTTACAATGTTTTTTTTTGTGATGAAGCTTTCTAAGATCTACTCTCTTAGCAACTTTCAAATCTGCAACCCAGTATTGCTAACTATAGTTATGATATTATATACTACATCCCAATGACATTTATTCTATAACTAGGAATTAGGACCTTAGACTCCCTTCTCTCTTGTTCTGGGCTTCCCTTGTGGCTCAGCAGGTAAAGAATCTGCTTGCAATGCAGGGGACTTAGGGGGTTCGATCCCTGGGTTGGGAAGGTCCCCTGGAGAAAGGAAAACCTACCCATTCCAGTATTCTGGCCTGGAGAATTCCATGGATTGCAAAGAGTCGGGCATGACTGAGTGCTTTACTTCACTTCTCTCTTGTTCTAATATATACATTTCCATGATTCTTCTCTTCAGAATTCTTAGGAGATGAGTGCTTAGACATACTTAATGTAATTCTGGGCTTCCTTGAGCTTCCCTGATGGCACAGTTGATAAAGAATCCACCTGGGAAATGGGAGACCCTATTGCTACCTGGCTTGGGAAGATGCACTGAAGAAGAGATAGGCATCCCACTCCAGTATTCTTGGGCTTCCCTTGTGGCTCAGCTGGTATAGAATTTGCCTGCAATGCAGGAGACCTGGGTTTGATCCCTGCATTGAGAAGATCCCTTGTAGAAGGGAAAGGCTGCTATATAGTCCATGGAGTCCCAAAGAGTTGGTCATGACTGAGCAACTTTCACCTTCAACATAATTCTGATACCTTGTCCCTTATTCACCTCTTTGGTATGACAGTGAACAGCTACCTACATATTCCAAATCTGAAGAATTTCTGGACATCACAGAACAAGGATGCTATCTTAAAATCCACATTCTCTCCATGACTTTTCCTAAGCTTCTCCCACCCAAATAGGCACACTGTTTCACAAGCACACATCCTATATGTGGTGATAAAATGAAGCCCAAACCACTTTCTCTCTCAGAACAATCACAGACTTAGATATTTATATTCTCTTGTACTGGTAAGCAGACGAGAAACAAATGCTTCAACCTAGCAATATACGAGGTCTTTGTGTAGTTCTTGTGCAGATTTAAGCTGCTAGCTTTAGGAAGTTAATTTGGGAAGCAGACATTGAGGAAAGTTCTGAGAAGGCAGTGATCTTGAAGAAAGGCTTTAATGTGATAATTCAACATTCAGAAAATGAAGATCATGGCATCTGGTCCCATAACTTCATGGCAAATAGATGGGGAAACAATGGAAACAGTGACCAACTTTATTTTCTTGGGTTCCAAAATCACTGCAGATGGTGACGGCAGCCATGAAATTAAAAGATGCTTGTTCCTTGGAAGAAAAGCTATGATAAACCTAGACAGCATATTTAAAAAGCAGATAAATTACCGACAGAGGTCTGTCTAGTCAAAGTTATGGTTTTCCCAGTAGTCATGTATGGATGTGAGAGTTGGACCATAAAGAAAGCTGGGCACTGAAGAATTGATGCTTTTGTACTGTGGTGTTGGAGAAGACTCTTGAGAGTCCCCTGGACTGCAAGGAGATAAAACTAGTCAATCTTAAAGGAAGTCAGTCCTGAGTTTTCATTGGAAGGACTGATGTTGAAGCTAAAGCCACCTGATGGGAAGAGCTGACTCGTTAGAAAAGACCCTGATGCTAGAAAAAACGAAAGCAGGAAGAGAAACAGAGGACCGAGGATGAGATGGTTGGATGGCATCACTGACTCTATAGACATGGGTTTGAGCAAGCTCCGGGAGATGGTGAAGGACAGGGATGCTTACTGTGCTGCAGTCCACGAGGTCACAAAGAGTTAGCTATGACTGAGTGACTGAACAACAACAGCATTTAGTTGAAGAAAAAGGTACAACAAGGTATGCAAGTAGGGTGGATTATGTTTGGCAGAAGTAAGTTTAATAAACTCAAACATTTTATCAAAGTTTCTAGCTCATGTTTACTTGTATTTTTATGTTTTGACAAGTGTAATCAAGTTACCTCTGTGGTGTTTAAATTGTTTCTGCATATTATGTATACCATTGTACAAATAGAACTACGGCTTAGCTTAGAAAAGCCACTTAGGGGCTATAATGATTTTAAAAATGTATTTAATATTTAATGAACATTAGTTTCCTCGTAGTTACAGGAATTTAATAAGAAAATGAATATTAAGTTGCAATGTAAACCATTATGTATTAGAGAAATATAAACAATGGAGAAGACAGAAAGTAAACACAAGATACTTTATTCTAATGATTCCAAACGTAATTTTTGTTATAAAGTGTTACAGATGAATAGACACTGATTTTTTGTTTCAGATGCTTTGATTCTGTCTCTTAGGGCAACATAGACTTTTTTCAATGAAAATCCCTTTGTAAATTATTAAGTTGTAACCAGTTACCAAATAAAGAGAAGCCTTGTATTCACTGCTTTCATAGTATCAGATGGTTTCATCAGAATGGGCCTGTCTTCCGTAACAGTTGAGTTTAGTAAGGAAAGCTAGTCTATAAGAAGAAACACATTTGAATCTCTTTAAGAAAAAAATAATTACATTTGATATCTATTAAAATGGATGTCTTCTTCACTTCTTCACTAAAAGGCACCAAAGTCAAAATTAAGAATAAGATAGTAGTTAAATAATAGTATAATAAAATCTCTAAACAAACTGTATGCATTTGCACCAATTCCCTATTTCACTGGTGTTTGTCCACAGGCAAATTATTTATAATTGCTAAGTCATACTTCCTCATTTCCAAAATGCTGAATGTAAGAGAATGTATTGTATTGATTTTTGAAACATAAAAGGGCAGTTAGTGCAAAAACTAGCATATTACATAGAACATAAGAAATTCTCAATAAATGTTTTTACTCTTATTATAAAGATCAGTGAATGGTGGTCAGTAAAGAAGATATATATTTAAAATAGAATCAGTAATCATTATCTCTTATGCTTCCAAAAATTTGTCCCAGGTACAAAAAGTGGCTTTTTATTATGTCATGTTTTTTAATTGGGACATCATCTGTAAGTCTGCTATAAGAAAATAAGATATTCAAAATTTTATAGACAATGCAAAATAGCATGATTAAGAAACTTTATATTTATTTTTTAAAAAATCTAATTTCCAGTACTATAATAAAATCCTTTTACAAATAGCATCAGACCAAAAATAAATTTATAAAACTAATTGGAGTCATACAAACTGAGCTAATGAGTGTCATTTGGGTCAAATTCTCAAATTACAAATAAATGTTGTAATTTATCAACTGAACACTTTCCTCAATAAATCCTTGTATTGCTTTTTTTACTTCTCAGGCACATGGGTTGAGATTTCCTTGTGATTTAGTAAACCGCATGTGCCTATGTCTGATCTCTCACCTAGTGGAAAAGTTTACCTTCAAATAGCAGCTAATTCAAATATTGCATAATGCAAAATGCAATCTGGAGGGAGATAATACTTTGATTATACTAACACAATAATTTTTCATCTCCCTCAAATAGCTGTACCACAGGAAAGGTGTGTGATTACATGGAGAATCTCAGTGCACCTACAACAGGAAACACTATCTGTGTTCTGCTGACAAGGACAACCTTCAGTATGGATAGCAACTTTTCTTCTCTGTTCACTCATGGGATGCTTATGGGGACAATTCCCTTGAAATTCAGCTTGATTTATGATTGATCTTCCCTGCTCTACTGAGCCAATAAATTCAGAGTATTAGCATTTGGAATACACGTAGAGATAACATCAACCTGCCCCCGCAAAATAAAAAGGGTCAAGCAAAGATTATTTCCATGGGGATGTATGTCTCTAGTGGTAAAGAACCCATCTGCCAGTGTAGGAGACAAAAGAGATACAGGTTTGATCACTGGGTCAGGAAGATGATCTGGAGGAGGAAATGGCAACCAACTTCACTATTGCCTGGAGAATCCCGTAGATGGAGGAGCCTGGCAGGCTTCAGTCTACAGGGTAGCAACGAGTCAGACAGGACTACAGTGATTTAAGCATGTTGGCACACAATGTAATGTTAGCTACAGAGTTCAGTAATATAAGATTTCTCAAATTAAAATGAGAATGACAGCATTTCTATGGTCCTAGGGATGAATTTTTTTCTGGAACATGTGTTTTGCACTATATGAAGGGAGTAAGGATGTACAACTCACTTAGCTTCATTTGATTTTTATCCCTGAAGTTCCTTTTGTTCAGATTGTCTCATCATTTGTTTGATTATATTTAAACATGTAATTCATGTGTTACTGTAAACCTCCATTTCTTCTCAAAAAAGTCATTTAATATATGAATAAATAATTACTGATGAATAATGAACTAAGAAATTGTGCTAAATGAATGCATGACTAGCAGAATAAAAGAAAATAAAATGTTTTAGTTCACTAATGGTTTCCTGATAGATGAGGTAAAAATGAGAGGATTGTGGTTTCACTAGGGAGAAAGTAGTGTAAAATAGAGTAGAAATATTTGCCCTAAAAAGTGAGTCATTACCTTCAAAACTTCTCAAGAGACTATTACTGACTTTCATGCATATTTCTTTATTCCTCATTTTTTTTTTTTAGCAACACTTGGCTTCATTCCTATTTCTCACTTCCCCCTCTTCATTCTGAGACTTTCATGTTAATTGACACAGAATATTCAGAGTTACTAGTTTAAATACCCATCATAGTAAGATGATGAATTTAGCTATTCTGACTCCTAATATATATTAAGGGGTGAAAAGAAATTTGTAGGATAGCTAAATACTGAAAAGAGGAAAAAAATAAAAGGGAAAAAAAATGAGACAAAGAAAAGCCAGTGGTAAAACTGGGCTGAATAGGGGGTTGAAAAGGAAACCAATTACTCACTGAAGATGCCAGAAGTGATGACATAAATTCATAACTTCTCACCATCAAGATGAATAATGACACGGATATGGGAAATGAAAAGAAAAAGGTGCATGCAAGGTTCTTCTATTTATACCTGATTGAGACATGAAAAGAAAATGAGGGGAGGGATTACTAAAAAAAAATTCCAGACAGTTAAGCAATTTTAGGAATGATTCATTTTAAGATTATAGCCATCAATTATTTATAAGGGTTAATAAATAGATTTATAAGCAAGAGGTACATGGAATCTAGAAATACATAAATGCCCTACAAATTATTTACAACCCCGACAAGTCATAACACATGAACTACTGCTGAAAACACCATTTACTTGACTTTAAAATTTGCACCAAAACTACAAATGGACCGGTTATGGAGCATCAGCCATTTATAATGTGCTGTACAATATTTAACACCAACTAAATGTGTTTTCACTAGCTGGTGACCAGTTGGACTAATTTAATAAGAATTCCTAGTGCCTAAAGATTTATCTGTAAGTAAAATGACCATTACTATTTAATGATCTTGATAGCAAAGATGTAATTCTCATACAGAATATCACACACTGAATTTAGTGAACAGTTTATTACCAAGAATCCAAAATTTAAAAATATAAAGACAATTGTAAGAAAAAAATTATATCATCTGCTTACTTCATCTCCTTTGGTCTTCAGCTTTTCACATTTATTTCTTCCCTTTTATTTTCAGATTTAGGTCATCTCTTAATATTCCTTGCTTTTGTGCATCCTTCCTTATTCTTTGTACCTCTTTTGTTTATATTCTCTAATCATTCCCCAGTGAACTCTTGGTTTCCAAAGGGAGATGTATTTCTATTAGGCATGGCAGTAAGAAAGTGGAAATATTCCATAGTTATTCTGCTTTATGAATGAATAGCTGTAATCACCAGAGTCCCTATCATAACTCAGAGATTCCATTGTCAGGAATCTCAGTCTGTTTGGTGCCTTATCATATCTTTGCTGATTATGAACTCCTCTCCCCCAACTGTAATGTCTAGAAATGCACAAAGGTGTATAATAATAGTTTGAGAGAGATACCTACACTTGTTCTGTGTTTTACTGAAAGATGTCATAAAGATTCGGAGCCTGATAATAATCTGCCTTTAAAATGCCGTGACATCCCATTCTCTCTCTATTTTGCTTTGTATTCATCAGCAGAGACTAAGGTTAAGCTCTAGAAACAAATAAAAACATTCAGAGTTGCTGAACCATATACAAGCTTGTGTGCATGAAAAGTTGCTTCAGTCATGTCTGATTTTTTGTGACCTCAAGGACTGTGGCCTGCCAGATTCCTCTGTCCATGGAATTCTCCAGGCAAGAATACTGGAGTGGGTTGCCATGCCCTCCTCCAGGGGATCTTCCTAATCTAGGGATCAAACCCGCATCTCTTATGTCTCCTGCATTGGCAGGCAGGTTCTTTACCACTAGTGGCATCTGGGAAGCCCTATATACAAGATTGCTGCTACTGCTGCTAAGTCACTTCAGTCGTGTCCAACTCTGTCGGACCCCATAGACAGCAGCCCCCCATGCTCCCCCATCCCCGGGATTCTCCAGGCAAGAACACTGGAGTGCCATTTCCTTCTCCAATGCATGAAAGTTAAAAATGAAAGTGAAATCATTCAGTTGTGCCTGACCCTCAGCAGTCCCATGGACTGTAGCCTTCCAGGTTCCTCCATCCATGGGATTTTCCAGGCAAGAGTACTAGAGTGGGATACCATTGCCTTCTCCAGTATATAAGGTTATTTCTCATCAATTCTACGTATCAAATATCTGCTGTCCCAGGGCTCTGCTCTTTTGATTCACTCAGGTCCCCAGGATGGAGGAGTCCCCTAACTAACACAGGCTTCCAAGATGCTGGAAAGGAGCAGAGAACCTAGCACAAAGAAGAAGCTTCTAGCTTCATTAGTTTCTGTTTGTATTCACTGTAATGATTTTCTCCACACTTGTCATTTTAACTTAATTTTGCATATATACAATATTCATGCAATTGAAAAGTAAAATCTGTATAAAGCAAGATATACTCAGAGAAACCCCTACACACTGCAGTTACTAATTTTCATTAGTTTCTAATTTATCCTTCTTGCATTTCTTCTTTTGCAAAAAATAACCTCCTCTCTTTCAGGGAGCACAATGTAACTTATTTTCTTTTCTTTTTCCTCTTAATGGTATATGTGTGATGTTTGTTGTTGTTTAGTTGGTCAGTCATGTCTGACTCTTTTGCAGTTCCATGGACTGTAGCTCACCAGGCTCCACTGTCCATGGGACAAGTGCCTGAATCAGGCAAGAATGCTGGTATGGGTTGCCATTTCCTTCTTCAGGGGATCCTTTCGAGCCAGGGACTGAACCTGTGTCTCTGGCACTGCAAGCAGATTCTTTACCACTGACCCACCTGGGAAGCAGGTGGGATATTGCAGCATAATAATGTGTAGCATTCTTCCTCATTCCATTTCCATAGTTGTACAGCTCTGCACTGTGAGAATGCACCATGTCTTATTCAACTGATCTCTTCTGTACGGTGATGTAAACTTGTTTCCAACATTTCACAGGTATAATAAAGCTACAGTGACTCTCCTGTGCATATTTGTTTCCTTATTGCTGGAGGCAAATCTTTAGGATAAACTCCTATAAGTGGAATGATTGAGTCAGAGGGTAAGTATGTATGCAGTTTGATTAGATCTTGCCACATTCTTCCCCTAGGGGTCATGTTTTGTTCAGTCATTAAGTCATGTCCAACTATTTGAGACTTCATGGACTGCAGCATGCTAGGCTTCCCTGTCCTTCACTATCTCCCAGAATTTGCTCAAACTCATGTCCATCGAGTCTATGATGCTATCCAATAATTTCCTGCATTTGTATAACAATGGAAGAGGTTCCCCATAGTTCATCCTCAGTTTCTCTAACAGTTCTACCAGAACCCACAACTGTTAACTTCTTGGTAACTGGAAAAATGCTTTTATTATCATCCTACTTATTGCACATTTCTTGAGTATTTTTTTTAACATTGTTTCATCTGTTTAAGGAGTATTTCTTTATTTTTCTGTAAACTCTCTGTTCATGTAATTAACTCATATTTAAAAAGTGTTTAGTTATATTTGCTCAAGACTATGCTCCTGTATATATTAAGGATATTAATCCTTTATCTTTGATATACATTCAAAGACGTTCTTCTAATGTGTTATCTGCCTTCAGACTTTGCTTATGGTATGGTTTTATTAGCCAAAAAATTTTTTCCTTCACTTTTAGCTTGTATTTTTTTCTTTTATTGCTCCTTAAATATGTCATAGAAATATTCCCACCAACACCACAGTTATAAAATGAGTCACACTTATTTTCTTCTAGTGTTTTTGTGATTTCATTGTTTTTACATTTGCATCACTTCTCTCTTTCTCTAATTTAGCCTTAATTCCTCTTTCTAATGATCCTTTTACTTAAAGATCAATTAGGATCATTAAAAAAGTTAAATAGTTTGTTTCATTAATGTAATTTTCCTTATTTTTTTCTTCCCTATTATTTTTTGCTTTGGGAATAAAAAACTGAAAGATTTCAGTGGCATAAACAACAAAAATTCATGCTTGAGGGGGGCACTCCGCAGAACGAGTAGAGGCAGTGGAATTTCCCTTAACAAAGCCTAGGGGTCCCAAGGAGAGGTGAGCCTACCGTCAGCCAACCCAGTCCCTCAGCGAGCAAGAGACAATCAGACGAGACAGGGATTCCCTCGAAGCAGTTCCACTTTATTGCTGCAAACTCCCAGCTTATACAGGCAAGCAGGGGGAGTTTAGGAGGGACTTTCCATAGTTGTACCAATCACGTTAAATGTCAAATCATTATGTGCTTTCAGTTGCACCAATCACGTTAAAGGTCAAATCCTCACGTGCATGGAAATCAAGAGAGCCAATCAAAAACTTTGACAAACATAGACCCCGCCCCTATCACTTCCACCAGGCGCCATCTTAGTTTCCAACCGCTTTCAACTGTAAAGCTAGCTCCCCCTTTTATTCCCTTCCCACCCCCAGGTTTCCCATTTAGGGCCCCACACATGCTCACTCATGTTAAGTGCTGGTGCTGAATCACTATGGTTCAGTGTAGCTAGACTACAGGTAGGCTGGGTTTCTGCTCCTCATCCTTTTCATTCCAAGATCCAGGCAGAGAAACAGATAGATGCATATCCCTTTATGATAGGCAAAAAGTAGAAATGAGAGCACTAGCTAAACTATGCAATCATATTAAACTTCTACCCAAACGCCAAAACTCAGCCAAAAACCTGTCACTCTTCCAAGCTCAAATTCAATGAGACAAGTAAGTCATTTAACTGTTGGCAGGAAAGTAGAGTCATGTAAGAGGGAAGGTGAAAATAGTTGGGAAAATAATGTTATGTATGACTTCTATATATGACTAGAAAAAGTCAATCCTCACCCCAATTCCGAAAAAGGGTAGTGCCAAAGAATGTGTTAACCATTGGACAATTGCACTAATTTCCCATGCCAGTAAGTTCATGCTTAAAGTCTTGCAGGCTAGGTAGGTGTTCAGTTCAGTTCAGTCCAGTTGCTCAGTCATGTCCGACTCTTTGTGACCCCATGAATCAGAGCATTCCAGGCCTCCCTGTCCATCACCAACACCCAGAGTTCATTTAGACTCACGTCCATCAAGTCAGTGATGCCATCCAGCCATCCTTGAGGGACAAGGAGGCCTAGCAGGCAGCATTCCATAGTATAGCAAAGACTCAGACACAACTGGGTGATTGAACAACAACCACAACATAACTTCTATATAGTTTAATAATAAAATGGTGCTGGTTTAGTTGCTAAGTCATGTCCATGTCTTGTGACCACATGAACTGTAGCCTGTCAGGCTCCTCTGTCCATGGGATTCTCTAGGCAAGAAGAACACTGGATTGGGTTGCCATTTCTTTCTCCAGGGGATCTTCTTGACTCAAGAATTAAACTTGTGTCTCCTGTATTGCAGGCAGATTCTTTACTGACTGAGCTATGAGGGAAGCCCCTATATTAAAATAGAGATGTTTTTAAATATATTATTTTAATAATGTCTTAGTTACAAATAAAAAATAACCTTAGAAAATTTGGAGAATATTTTTAAAAATCAAATCAGAAAGGAAGTATTATGAATAAACTTAACATCTAGGGATAAAGACTATTAATGTTATACATATATCCAGGAATTAGATGTGTATAAGAGACAGGCAAGAGACAAATGGGATTCTCTAGGCAAGAAGAACACTGGATTGGGTTGCCATTTCTTTCTCCAGGGGATCTTCTTGACTCAAGAATTAAACTTGTGTCTCCTGTATTGCAGGCAGATTCTTTACTGACTGAGCTATGAGGGAAGCCCCTATATTAAAATAGAGATGTTTTTAAATATATTATTTTAATAATGTCTTAGTTACAAATAAAAAATAACCTTAGAAAATTTGGAGAATATTTTTAAAAATCAAATCAGAAAGGAAGTATTATGAATAAACTTAACATCTAGGGATAAAGACTATTAATGTTATACATATATCCAGGAATTAAAACCACAAAAAGTGTTTAAATTGTTATCAATTTTTCCAATGCCATTAACAGTATGCACAATAAATTTTCCTTTCTGCAAAGAAGACTATGTTTATTTATAGTACGATATTATACTAAAAATATACCGGGAAGATCCCTGGAGAAGGAAATGGCAATCCACTCCAGTATTCTTGCCTGGAGAATCCCATGGTCAGAGAAGCCTAGTAGGTTACAATCCATGGCGTCACAAAGAGTCTGACACGACTGAGCGACTTCACCTTAGGTTTGTAAAATATGCTGCCATTTATTGATTTTTATCTTATCTTGAGTCTTTTATTTTTTAATATAAATTTATTTATTTTAATTGGAGGTTAATTACTTTACAATATTGTATTGGTTTGCCATACATCAACATGAATCTGCCACAGGTATACACGTGTTCACCATCCTGAACCCCCCTCCCACGTCCCTCCCCGTACCATCCCTCTGGGTCATCCCAGTGCACCAGCCCCAAGCATCCTGTATCATGCATCAAACCTGGGCTGGCGATTCATTTCATATATGATATTATAGATGTTTCAATGCCATTCTCCCAAATCAACCCTCTCCCACAGAGTCCAGAAGACTGTTCTATATATTTGTGTCTCTTTTGCTGTCTCTCATACAGGGTTATCATTGCCATCTTTCTAAATTCTATATATATGTGTTAATATACTGTATTGGTGATTTTCTTTCTGGCTTACTTCACTCTGAGTCTTTTAAATTACTATTTCTGTTCCTTTAAATCAAGCTACATGTCAGGGACTTTTAAATCAGAGTTCATTTATTTCCTATACAAGTCATCCAATTAAAGGACCTTTACCAAGGTTGTTAGATTTTCAAATTTACATAATTTGACAGTTGGCTCATTTGATAGCCCTTACTTTGCAGATGTCATCTTGCTAGCTGTCTATTTTATTGTTTTACAATTATACTTATCTTGCTGAAAACAGCAGAAAGAATGATTCCAAAATCGTAGTCTGAATATGAGGTGGTAAGACAAACAAATTTCACTAGACTCCACCTTTCCTGAGGACAGGCTGATTGTATCCTAAAAATTCCTAATAGACAATAGAAGTTGAATGAATTTTCAAAGGATGAACAGATGAGTAGTATCTCTTTCTCCTTCTCTCACTCAGACTGATCAAGAAAAAATTCAGTTTCATACAGTTCACAGGCTTGTTCTGGGGAATATCTGACCTTTCCAACAAATATGATTTGAGAATGTTTTATGTGACAGTCACTGTGTTATGTGTCAGGGTTAAACCAATGGGTAAATTAATACCCCTGCTCTTGGCAGCAAGGAATTTTCAGCTGGTTCTGGGCAATGCTTTGAATGTATTGATATTAGCAATATACATTTGGATGCAAGACTTCAATAGGTTAGGCTAACCTCAGTGGTTCTCACTCTTGAAAGCACATTAGAATATCCTGCATAGATGTTTACAGTTTCAATACTTGGGGCCCACCTAAGGAAATTCTAATTTAGCCTTGGATAAGGATTATACATAAATGATTTTAAAAGATCCCCAGGTAATTCTAACTTACAACCTTGGTTTCAAAATCAACAGCCTAGTTATTTCAGTACTTTGCTGTTATAAATGTGGTTCTTGGACCAACATCATTTTTTTTTCCACATAAGAAGTTGCTAGAAAGGCAGAATCTTAGCACTTATCTCTTATTTACTGTATCAGAATCAACATTTTGACAAGATTTTCCAGGTAATTAATATGCACATTAAAATTGAAGTGCTACCTCAGTGTACAAGGTATTATGACAAAATTATGTCTCTGGATGGTTGAGAGAAAAGAGAGGTGTTTCACTAACTATGCCAGGAATTTTCCTGGAAAATGCAAAATGTATCCACAGTCTATGCTGGAGACTGAGGTCAGTTACAATCATCAATGAGATCTTTTCTATAGGCTTAACACACTTTTCTAAGTGTGTTCATGTTTAAGCTGGCCAGAGGAGATTATTTTAAATATTTACACAAAGCAATATAGATAGACCAGGATAAACATGAATTCAAAAGCTTCTTAGGAAAGTCCAAAGACCTCATCTTTACCATTCTCTTGTTTTCCTCTATTCCTTTGCATTGATCTCTTAAGAATGTTTTCTTCTATCTCCCTGCTATTCTTCGGAACTCTACATTCAGATGAGTATATCTTTCCTTTTCTCTTCTTCCTTTCCCTTTTCTTCTTTCCTCAGCTATTTGTAAAGCCTCCTCAGGCAACCATTTTGCCTTTTTTTTTTTTTTTTTTTTTTTTTTTTTTTTTTTTTTTTTTTTTGGGGTGGTTTTTTTTTTTTTTTTTTTTTTTTTTTTTTTTTTTTTTTTTTTTTTTTTTTTTTT
>SJYC01103331.1:0-28133 GCA_006408675.1 Madoqua kirkii
CTGTTGTGGAAAATTCTGAAAGAGATGGCAATACCAGACCACCTGACCTGACTCTTAAGAAACCTATATGCCGGTCAGGAAGCAACAGTGAGAACTGGACATGAAACAACAGACTGGTTCCAAATAGGAAAAGGAATACATCAAGGCTGTATATTGTCGCCCTGCTTATTTAACTTATATGCAGAGTGCATCATGAGAAACACTGGACTGGAAGAAACACAAGCTGGAATCAAGATTGTCGGGAGAAATGTCAATAACTTCAGATATGCTGATGACACCACCCTTATGGCAGAAAGTGAAGAGGAACTCTAAAGCCTCTTGATGAAAGTGAAAGAGGAGAGTAAAAAGTTGGCTTAAAGCTGAACATTCAGAAAATGAAGATCATGGCATGTGGTCCCATTACTTCATGGGAAATAGATGGGGAAACAGTGGAAACAGTGTCAGACTTTATATTTTTGGGCTCCAAAATCACTGCAGATGGTGACTGCAGCGATGAAATTAAGACACTTAGTCCTTGGAAGAAAAGTTATGACCAACCTAGATAGCATATTGAAAAGCAGAAACATTACTTTGTCAGTTGTCAAGGCTATGGTTTTTCCTGTGGTCATGTATGGATGTGAGAGTTGGACTGTGAAGAATTGGTGAGCACTGAAGAATTGGTGCTTTTGAACTGTGGTGTTGGAGAAGATTCTTGAGAATCCCTTGGGCTGCAAGGAGATCCAACCAGTCCATTCTGAAGGAGATCGGCCCTGGGATTTCTTTGGAGGGAATGATGCTAAAGCTGAAACTCCAGTACTTTGACCAACTTATGAGAAGAGTTGACTCTTTGGAAAAGACTCTGATGTTGGGAGGGATGGGAGGCAGGAGGAGAAGGGGGCGACAGAAGATGAAATGGCTGGATGGCATCACTGACTCAATGAACGTGAGTCTGAATGAACTCCGGGAGATAGTGATGGACAGGGAGGCCTGGCATGCTACCATTCATGGGCTCGAGGAGAGTCGGACAGGTCTGAGCCACTGAACTGAACTGAATTTGCATGAGCTCTCAGGTTTTGATACTCCCTAAGGTTAGTTCTCTTGTAGTCTAGCATTGGAGTTTGTGTTTGCACTACAAAGTCTCAGGGCTTGATATCTGGTCAGGAATGAAAATTCCATAAGTAGTTTGTTATGGCTTTCAGATCAGATCAAATCAGTTGTTCAGTCATGTCTGACTCTTTGCGACCCCATAATTGCAGTACGCCAGGCCTCCCTGTCCATCACTATCTCTTAGATTTCACTCAAACTCATGTCCATCGAGTGGTGATGCCATCCAGCTATCTCATTCTCTGTCATTCCCTTTCCTCCTGTCCCCATTAAGTGAGATTAAAACTAATATCCCAAAATGAGAAACCAAGATGAATCGCAGACCAATGGCAGTTACAAAATCAGGCAAATAATTATTAAAATAATGGAACATACACATATACATATATACCTGTGAGCAAAGTCAAAACAGCCCCAAAGTAAGTAAGTAAATAAATAAATAAATACAGTAGATTGACCCGGTGAACAAAGGAAATAAAAAATTTTATTTACCAGTTAAGAACAAAACTAACTAAAGCACAAACTGGAAAACAAAACTAAAGCAAGGTGCCAAGTGGGGAATAAAGCAATGAAAACAAAACTAACAAATATGTTGAGAGGAAAGGAAAGAAAGAAGGAATATATATGCAAAGTTAAACAGGTAGAGGAAGAAGATTTATATACATTAAAGATTATCTGCAAAGGGAAAGGAACAGTAAAGAAAGGTAAGTGAAGGAACAAATGTAGAAAAAAAGTAATAAGTTTAAAAAATTAAAATTAGAAAAAAAGAGAAGAGGAGAGAAAAAAAAAAACAGATGAAAGAAAAAAAAAAAAAGAAAACTATACAGAACTCCGAAAGCCCAACAGAGAGGGAGAGGTTTATAACAACAATAGAGTGTGACTGAATATATACATATACATATACACCCACAAGCAAAGTCAAAGAAGTCCAACAAAAATAAAGTAAAATAGATTTACCTGGCAAACAAAGGAAATCAAAAATTATATACATAAAACAAAACTAACTAAAGCACAAACTGGAAAGTAAAACAAAGGCAAGCCACCAATTGGGGAATAAAGCAATGAAAATAAAGCTAACAAATACGTTAAGAGGAAAGGAAAGAAAAAAAAGAATAGATATGCAAAGTCAAATAAATGTAGATAAAGAAGACATATACATTAAAGATTATAAAGATTATCTGTGCAAGGGTAAAAGAACAGTAGGAAAAGCAAACAAAGGTATAAATGTAGAAAAATAATAATAGGTTAAAAATTAAAATTAAAAAAATAGAAAAGAAGAAACAAAACTCCATAGAACTGCAAAAGCCCAATGTAGAAGCAGAGGTTTATAACAACACTAAAAAATGTGACTGAGAAAAAAAAGAAAAGCCCAAAAGTTTAATTAGATTGATAGTGCCAATAAAATCAATAACTACAACAGTGGAGGGGGGAGGGAAAAAAAAAGAAAAAATATAAAAGAAACTGCAGAACAAGTCAGAACATAAGAATAATAAGTGTTTTCTTCGAGTCACTGCTGTCAGAGTCCTTTTCTTCTCTGGGAGTCACAGTCCATCTCACCTCCCAAGGACACCCTCCAACACTGTGTTGATCTCTGGACCTGCTGTTGGGGAAGCTCAGATTTTAATGTGGTCTTACTCCTGTTTGTGCCTCCAGTGTCCATAGCTACCAGAACTAGTGTATTTTCTTTTGTGGGAGCTCTCAGTGGCTTTTATATATTCCATAGACACAGAATCTGCCTAGTTGACCCTGTTGATTTCATCTATAGCTTGTACAGCTGATGGGAAGGTTTTGAGTCTTCTTCCTTGGCTACACTGCCCCTGGGTTTCAATTGTTGTTTTGGTTCCACTTCTGCATGTGGATGGTCTACTGGGGTTTGCTCCTGAGGCTGCCCTGGAGGACTTGGGTTTACCCTTGTGAGGGCCAGGTGCAGAGGTGGTGCAACTGCTTGGGTCGCAGGGGTTCTGGCAGCACCAGGTACTCAGGGGGTTGGCAGCTAGGGCAGCAGGAAATATAGTGCTCTAGAAGGGTATAGCAACCAGTATTGGCCAATACACTCCAGTATTCTTGCTGGAGAATACTCGTCCCTAACAGAGAAGCCTGGCAGGCCACAGTCTACAGGGTCTCAAAGAGTTGGACACTACCGAAGTGACTCTGCTTGCATAGATGCAAGACTTTTTGCCTGTGGCAACTCTGCCCCAGTGAGAGTTGAGTGTGTAAGTGGTGCATCTGTTTGGCTTGTGGGTACCCTGGCAGCACCAAGTGTGCAGGGACACAAATTGTCTCTGCTGCTGATAGGAGTTACGGCCCTATCAGAGTCTTTTTCAGGCCTCTTGTAGCTGGTGATTAGACGGCCTCTTTGGCCAGTCTTTTTATGTAGCTGTGCCCGTTCAGGCACTTAGAAGGCTCCCTTGCCTGGAGTCCTTCTCTGTTGTTTGGCATGTCAGGCACATAGAAGGGTCCCCCTGGCTGGCATCCTACTTTGCAGATCACAGTCAGGCACTTAAGGGGTACCCTGGGTGGGATCCTACTTTGTAGTTCAATGTGTCAGGCATTTGATGGGCCACCTCTCTGTTGTTCAGCTGCAAATGCTGGCATATGGAGAGAGAGAAAAGCTATGGTGATCGATCCACCTCCTACGTGTGACTCAGCAGTATCACCTTTCTTCCGTGGCTGCCTAGTTTTCCTCTATAGGCATTTCCCACCACAATCTCCTCCCTCACATCCCTTCAATCCATCTCTCCACAGTCAACAGCAGACCTCACCGTGGGACTGCTCCATAATCCTTGAACTCCAGCTCCTTGCCACTGCGCCTTCCAGGTGACCTGCGTCCTTGTCTGGGGTATGTATGGCTGTGGCAAGGATGGTCTGATTCTCATTCCATTTAGGCTGCCACAGATCAGCTTTAAATGTTTCTCCTCTGACTCAGACAATTGTCCTGATGTGGGGATTGGACCCCTGCTTCAGTTTCCCGCCTAGCCAAGGGCAGGTCCAATCCTACTAACGCTCCTGTTTTTCCCTCTAGTTCCTTCATCCTACAGAGTTTTGTGTGGTTCTATATATTCTTTCCCACTAGTCAGGTACTCCTGCCTATTCTCAGCTGGTGTTCTGCATTCACATCTGTGTCTGAAGATGTATTCCTGATGTATCGGTGGAAAGAGATGTCTCCACATCCACCTACTCCTCTGCCATCTTGTTTTATATCCTTTTATTCTTTAGTCTAGCAAATATCCCTTGGTTTAAGTGCCATTTTAAAATTTTCATATTTGTCACTATCCCACTGTTTACAGTTTTGTCAATTTCTACTCTATTTTTGAAAGAACACTTGGATTGTGAGTTTCATGGCACCATTTCAACTTTCTGCAGTTTTATTCTGCTGTTATTAAGTTCAGGTCAGGTTCTGGGTTCTCCTTATTTAATTTCTTTGCAATATTTTATCATCTATTCTAGTTTTTCAGTCATGCCAAGCTGTTTCCATATCACCTTCCATTTTATTTCAGCATCTCCACCTTCTTAGAGTCTGTATTTCCTTGGCTTTTATTAATAACATGATGTAATTTTTTTTTAATTTAGTCTCATTTCTTTTTTAAAACTTGAAAGAGTTTAATTATTCTCTGCATCTGGAGTACATTTTCTTTAAGTAGTGTTAATAAGAGGGGAATTGACAACAATGGTGATGGAAGAATTTTCTTAGCATCCTTTCTCCCACACAGAAGCTGAATGAATAGCTACACATGGAGAAAATTCCCTTTGAATGAACTTAAGAAATGAACAACTCCTACACATCAGGTAAATGAGAAAATTCCTGCATTGAAACAGTTGGGAAAGGCTGGGACACAGTCTCACAAGAAAACCCACCACCAGGATAGCACGATACAATCAGGAGGGAATCCCCAAATGAAGGGTTTGGACCATACACCAGCACTCCAACTTTTTAAGACTTCCATCCAAGGGACAAACCTGCAAGGTATCTACTTCTAGAGGCAAAAAGGAGGTGTTTTGTTTTGTTTTGTTTTGTTTTTTTCCATGTTGCTGCTGCTGCTGCTTAGTCACTTCAGTCATGTCCGACTCTGTACGACCCCATAGACGGCAGCCTACCAGATTCCCTCATCCCTGGGATTCTCCAGGCAAGAACACTGGAGTGGGTTGCCATTTCCTTCTCCAATGCATGAAAGTGAAAAGTGAAAGTGAAGTCCTTCAGTCGTGTCCAACTCTTCAAGACCCCATGGACCACAGCCCACCAGGCCCCTCCGTCCATGGGATTTTCCAGGCAAGAGTAATGGAGTGGGTTGCTATTGCCTTCTCCGTCCTTCCATGAGACCCACACAACTAAAACAAAGAAACAGTTGAACTGTGGTGTTGGAGAAGACTCTTAAGAGTCCCCTGGACTGCAAGCAGATCCAATCAGCCCATCATAAAAGAGATGAGTCTTGGGTGTTCATTGGAAAGACTGATGTTAAAGCTGAGACTCCAATACTTTGGCCATCTGATGCAAAGAGTTGACTGATTTGAAAAGACCCTGATGCTAGGAGGGATTCGGGACAGGAGGAGAAGGAGATGACAGAGGATGAGATGGTTGCATGGTATCACTGACTCAATGGACAGGAGTTTGGGTGGACTCCAGGAGTTGGTGATGGACAGGGAGGCCTGGCGTGCTGTGATTCATGGGGTGGCAAAGAGTTGGATATGACTGAGCGACTGAAATGAACTGAACTGAAGCACCATTGTGGCTGTCTCCCCAGGGATTAATGCACAGAGAAGAGACAAACATGTCTATCTCCCAATTTTCCATAAAAAGAATCTATCTGAAAAGTTTACAAGCTGCTGCCATCTGAGGGCTTGGTTTCTAATTTTATTGATAGCAGGCATCTAGGGACTACTTGAGCTCCTTCACAAAGACCAGGCAAGCAAGCAGAAACCACTTCAACCCTCTCACCCAATATTACGATAAAACAGTCACAAGTATCTCAGTGGAGGGGCTCCTGCACACATCTGGCTTTCCAGCTTTTGTGGCTGACACATGAAGGATAGACACCCAAACTGACAGGCTCTGGTAACAAAGGAGCTTGCATTGTTAGGACTATAACAGAAGAAAAGCAGATCCTAAAAGGTGTGAACACGTGGGATTCACTGTGGCTCTTGCCCATGTGTGAGAAAGCAGACAAAAGTGTCTAGTGCTCAGTCTTTCAAAGAAAGAGTCTGTCTGTGCACTTTGCAAGCTAATACTCAGTGGTGGAGCTTTTGACTTAGCATGCATCTAGAGGTTGAATGTCATTCTCCTTGGAGACTAGGAATGCTCATGGATATTTCCATCCCCATCTCCCTCCAAGCTCACTACAACAGTAAAACCAAGTTGTCACTATTTCCAGTGAATTATACAGGTCTGGCTCCCCAGCTTTTGCAGCTGCTGCCCAAGCAATGGATCCACAAACCACCAACAGCCAAAAGAGCTTGTTTTCACAAATTCCACAGGATTGTAACAAAGAAGCAGCCTTTAAACAGGTGTAGGAGTTCCCCATGATAGTTATGCATTCAGGCACAGAGCAGAGGGGTGAGGCAAAAATGCCCATCTCTAGTTTCCCCTTGAAAAGACCTTAACTTCATACTTCCACAGTTTCTTCTTCAGGGTCCAGGTTCTAATCACCCTGCATCTAGAAACTGACTACAATCATCATTTTGGGGACAGAAATGGGTCTTGGCACGTTCTCAACAACTGGGAGGCACTAAAAGGACAAAGCTGTGGCTTAGAAAATCACAATGTTGAAAGACGAACAAGAGCTTAAGCTTAACTGATTGATGAGGGAGATCTCTTACATAAGACTATTCCTTCAAAACTGGGAGAGATGGCAGTTTTAAGTTAACACATCATGGATGTCAGCAAAGAAGTTCATGTGAGTGTTAAGTTGCTTCAGTCATTTTCATCTCTTTGCTATCCCATGGATAGTAGCCCTCCAGGCTCCTCTGTCCATGGGATTCTCCAGGCAAGAATACTGGAGTGGGTTGCCATGCCCTCCTCTAGGGGATCTTCCCAACCCAGGGATCAAACTTGCATCTCTTATGTCTCCTGCATTGGCAGGCAAATTCTTTACCACTAGTGCTACCCGGGAAATCCAAAGAAGGTCACATGTGTAGTTTAATTAATTACTTAGAAAAATTTTGTGAGGTGTCATTATCCCTATTTTTACAAATGACTTAACACATTATCTGCAAATGATAACCAATGAATGTGCATAACAACAGAAACAAGCTAATAATTACAAGTGCTTACTGTGTATCAGTGACAGGTCTAAAGTTGTATATTTATAGATTCATTTAATCCTTATAACAACTTCTGGAATTATGGATAGATACCAGCATTTTCTATATTTTACAACAAAATAAATAAGGCATAGGGACTTCCCTGGTGGTCCAGTGGTTAAGAATTGGCCTTCTAATGCAGGAAATGTAGGTTTGGTTGCTGATCAGAAAACTAAGATCTCACATGCTCTGGGCAACTAAGCCCATGCAGGGCAACAGTGAGCCTACCAGTCATAAATAAGACCCAAGAAGCCATAAATAAATATTTTTTTTAAAAAGTAAAGCATATAGAACTTAAAAATTTGTCCAATATCATTGGTGGAAGCCAGGATGCAAATAAACACATTGCTTGGAGGCTTTAAAGGATGGAACTACTTTGCTATCTCAGGAAGTCACATCCAACCCAAGAGGATGAATGCTTAGTGTCGCAGAGTTTCCAAATTTCTGAGTTACAAACATATAGTAGGTTTGGATGAAAGGTTCCTTTTTAATGTCTAGTGCCTTTGCTTTGCCTTTTGGATTTAAGCATTAACTGAACTTTACTGGAATTACCTCCTGGGATTTCATATTGCATTCAGAAGAGTGATACGTGTGTTCTCAACTTTGTTCATTTAACAGTTCCAGTGTTTCAAGTGCTTTTAAGACAATTCAACAGGAAATGTGAAATAAAAGTTATCTGGCTGTCATCCTACTAAGAAGTTTATGAGGAATTTTATTAACCCATTAATAATTTGTAATACTTCTAACCATGGAACACTCCTCGTTAAAACAACTTGGGAAATTTCTCTTTGATAATTATAAGAATCACTCTATCAGCCAATGTACTTTTAGTCTTCTCTTACTCTGTCATATTATTCTAGCACATAAATCTTATTTTGCTAATCCCTTGCACAATATTTTTTAATGACTCTCTGTGTGCTGTAGCACAAGCTTTAAATTAAGTGAAGTGTTAGTCACTCAGTTTTGTCCTACTCTTTCTAACCCCATGGACTGTAACCTGCTAGGATCCTTTGTCTGTGGAATTCTCCAGGCAGGAATACTGGAATGGGTAGCCATTCCCTTCTCCAGGAGGCCTTTCTGACCTATGGATTGAACTCACGTCTCTGGTATTGCAGGCAGATTCTTAACCATCTGAGCCACAGTTTAAATTCATCTGTCCACTGCCCCAAATATAAAACTTTCTGCCTTTCCACTCTTATACTTATTACTTTGAATTTCAGCAATCTTAACTATTGCTGGTCTTGTCTATGTTTTAGTACATTCTGTCTACACGTCATATTTCTCTTTACCCATTAGAGCATCTTAAATAATTCCCTAAATTGGACATCACTCCTCTATCCTATGTTTCCCTCAGTATTCTGTAATATGTGTATAAAAAACGGTGAGAGCAGGAGAATTGATGCTTTTGAACTGTGGTGTAGGAAAAGACTCTTGAGAGTCACTTGGACTGCAAGGAGATTCAGCCAGTCCATCCTAAAGGGAATCAGTCCTGAATATTCATTAGAAGGACTGATTCTGAAGCTGAAACTCCAATACTTTGGCCACATGATGCGAAGATCTGACTCACTGGAAAAGACCCTGATGCTGAGAAAGATTGAAGGTGAGAGGAGATGGGAACAACAGAGGATGAGATGGTTGGATGACATCAGCAACTCAATGACATGAGTCTAAGTAAACTCTGGGAGATGGTGATGGACAGGGAGGCCTGGCCTGCTGCAGTCCACGGGGTCACAATGAGTCAGACATGGCTGAGTGACTGAAATGAACTGAACTGAATAAAAAAGTTCCATTTACTCATAAATTGCATATTGTAGTTAATGTTTTATAATGTGACAAGTGGGCTTTCCTGCGGCTCAGCAGTAAAGAATCCACCTGCCAATGCAGGAGATGCAGGTTCAATCCCTGGACAAGGAAGATCATGGAGAAGGAAAAGGGAACCCATTCCAGTATTCTTTCCTGGGAAATCCCAGGGACAGAAGAGCCTGGTGGGCTACAGTCTATGGGGTTGCAAAAGAGTTGGACACAGCATAGCAACGAAACAACAGACACAATGATGTGACAAACGTGCACATCCATGAAGACTCTTTCCTCTCCTGCCTACTGTCTGCAGAAACTCCAGAAGAGTTCCTTCAGGGACAGCATTATCTTCTCTATGCTGATCTTTATGTTCCATCTTTGTCTCCACTTTTTGTCCTTAAGCCTTGTATTGGTGTCCTCTCCTTTCCTGAGACTTTTTAGATTTTTCTCTTTTATTTATTCCTAGTGTGAACTTTTCTTCTGTGTTTCTAATTCTCCTCACTGGCTAGTAACTCACTCAATAACTCACAATCTTAACTCCAAAATCTCAGCCTAGATACTAGAGGTAGGTATCTAGGTTCAATTCTGACACTATAGGTATCAGTAAAAATGATAGAGTCCTAAAGGCACTTATTTCTTATAGTATTTCATTTGCTTTATGAATCTGTATCAAATGGAAAAAATATGTTTATGCCTGGCATAAAAAAACCATATATAAACCTAATTAAATGAATAAACAACTACATTAATTTCTTATTGCTACCCTAGTTACTACAGTGATTTTTGACACTGATATTCAATTCAGTTTTCCCTCAGGTAGTTATAGGCTAAAAGACTGCTTTATAAATTGCACTCTGTGGAGCGCTCAGATGGTGATATGAGTCTCAGTGGCATGGGGGTGGGAGGAAGGGGATGAAAGACAAGAAGGAGGGTCAGCAGGCAGGGCTCCAGGCTGCTCCTGCTCATGCGCATTCAAGCAGAGAAAATCCCCTAGTGTGCATTTTATATATTGGACTTCTTCCAAACATTTAAGCTGAATAAATATTTCCAAGACTTAAAAATATTTTTTTTAAAGAAAAGAAACAACCCAAAACCCATTGATGCAAAGCTAAACCAGAGAGTGGCAAAGGGTGACTTCCCATAGCACCTAAACCTGTTTACTATGTCTCAGTTGTACTATAATAAATTTCCATGAACTTAAAACTTACATAACTATGATCCTACATTTGCCAAGAAGACAAATGAAGCATTACATGCTTTGCAAAGTTGTTTCTACATCTTTAATGATGACAGCCTTCTCAGGAATATCTGAGGGACCAGATCTGCATAAGCAAAAGGATTTATTTACCCACACAGATCTTCAAATGGGAAATTCAATGACTTAATAATTTCACTCCTTGGAACCTAGAACCTGAAGTGTCTGCCTCCTGCTTGGAAGACGATTGCCAACAACGGATGCCTTAGAAAGTGCTAATGCAAAAGGATTAGTAAGTAGGACAGACAAAATGAATTATACTTAGCATTTACGGTTTTCTATGAGTAGTAGTATGATAAATGAGGTATTATTAGTACTGTACATTTTGTGCCAAAGGCAATATCTAGCACTAGAGTGCCTTATACTACTTGATATGCCAGTCTCCGTAGCCTGTTCTTCCAAGTTGATGCTGACAGAGCAAAGGAACACACAGAGACAAAATCCTCTACATTCCTGCATTCCTTGAAACTATACGATTTTTTAAAATAAATCAATGCACTATGCTAATTTGAGAATCAAATAAAAATGCATATCGACTTTTTCATTTTTTTCCTATCTCTTATGGCTATTAATCCACAACAAAAAATCAAAAGGAGTGGTTAATCTGTCAGAAAGGACTTCAACATTTCAAAGATACTTTTGATTTTTTTTTCTTGTCTCATCACTCATATAGCCATATTTTCAAAGAACATGGGCCTCTGTGGGTTTAAGGCAGTGATTTCTCTCATGATGTCAATATTTGTAGCAGAGACATCCAGGGACAGTTTGAAGTTTTACGACCCGTTAAGGAAAAGCATGAAATGTCAGCCCTGTGCCTTTTAAATAGATGGCATATTGATAGCAATGAACAGTGCCTGCCGACTTTAGCACAGAAAGAATGCCACATTTTATATCTCAATATTGAGACTAGAAGGACAAGGATATGCAGAAAGAGGACACCGCATGTTTATGAAAGTTATGCTTTGATCCAATGAGACCTAAATTGATATGTCATACATTTTGCCTTCATTAATGTGTTATCACTCAACTTCCTTCCTGCCAGAAAGTTCCACATCATCCTCCAGTATTTAAATTAGGCTCAGTAGACTAGATGAGAACAATACATTAGTTTGAGAAATACATTTGCCAGCAAATGGTTTTTAAACAAGAAAATATGTACCCCAAATATTTGAAAATTAGCCTATTGTAAACACTACAAATCATTTAAAAATTACCTCTATACTCACAGAGTGCAGAGTCTGCTAAAGTATCATTTTTAAAGTTGTGGCAGCAGATAATAAGCTAATACAAAATCAAGCCTTCATTTCTGCTTATTATCTCTCAATATGTGATGGAAGCTTGTATGCTAAATAAAGAAAATCATCCATATTGGTCAATGACAACAATAAGTGAATTTATTTGTGCATCTGTTTACCTATCCATCCATTTACTTGGCATACTGAGAGGATTCTATGAGGAAGGTAACTGTTCTAGGTGCTAAGGGTCAAAACATACAAACTGTGGTTTCTGCTCTTAATGAAATGACTTTATGGTGGGAGAGATGTATGAAAAATAACACGGATAATAGGTCATGCAATAAGAGCTATGACTGAAGCTGCTGTGGCAGCAGAGGCTAGAAATCTGCTAAATTCTTTAGCTAGTTCAGGGACCAAACATTTCCAACAGGATTTGAGAAGAAACATGTTCCCTTTGTGACCATGTGCTTGGATTTGGATGCTCCTCTGTCTCCAATAACTCTTTAGCCATAAACTTTCTGTACAAGGGGCTTAACTCTGGCTGCCCTACTGCTTGGAAAAGTTGTCTTCTTGGGGAGATCTTTTGTTCAGCTCCCTTTATATTTGAGAGAACTTAACAGCATCTTTCTCTAAAGTCAAACACGCCTTTGTCACGGTTTCTTAGAGCTCTCCTTAGCTTCTCAAAGTGTCACCGTAATTTCAGTTTCCACTGTCAGAGTCAGCTCCCGACACTGTAGTTTTCATTTAAACTGACACTTGCAGCTTTTCAACTTGCCTGCATTCTTCACACTTCTAATTCACTTTTGCCTGCTCATTAAATTAAAAAGTGCACCTGTCCTACAAAAATTAGAGCCTTCTTTTAAATCAATGACATGTCAGTATGGAAGTTCAATTCCGTTTCAAGAATTCAATGAGTTTCAGCTCATATTTTAAGATATTTGAAAAATAATAACCATCTTTGAAATGTACTGTAGAATAGAGGTCATGATATTACAACATTGTTTTCAGAGAGAGAACCTGTAAGAATCATTGTCTGAATTTATCCTCATTTCACTTTGAAAGCACTCAGATGTTAACAAAATAAATAAATTTTTGCTTCTCATAAGGTGCCCTCTCCTACTGTGAATTTGACTGTTGCAATCCCAAGAAATAATAGCTCTCCCTTGAGCAGCATTATTCATTGGCTTCTCATTATCAAACATCCTAGACCAATATCCCATACTGATTTTCTTCTTCTATATCTCATTTCAGGATTTCTCCTCTTCATTATTCATTAATGCATATCAAATTCCATAGTAACTTTTCCACCTACTCCTGTGGCTATCTTTTGCATAAAGCAATCGGGAATTCCACAATCAGGCCCAAATAATCATATCCCTCATTATAACAGTTATTTAGGGAGGCAGGAGAGGGAGCAGTATGAAGTTATATTTATTCTCCATTAAGAAGAGAGTGAAAGAAAAAATATTTACATGTATGCAATCAAATAGTAATGGTTTCTACCCTTGTGCCATTTCTTTTGCCCTCTATGAGTTGTTACTTTTATCCCAGGAAAGACTGACACTTTCATCTCTATTAACATTTACAATATCTAAAGATATTCTTGATTTTAGTACCATCTAGATTGACAGTTACAACCAATAAATCATCCATTGCTCCTTGAGCTTACTCATTTGTTTAAAAAAGGTTTATTAAGTAGCTACTTCACGTGCGTTACTGTGTAAGAAACGGAAGATATAGTGATGGCCATGAGAAATATGTTCCTTAGCTTCAAGGACCTTGAGATTTATGGGGAAAATATTTTAAATAATGTTGATGACATAATTATTGTACATCAATAAGTGAAATGATAGTAAGTAAAATTAGAGGATTAGGTATGCACATAAGTAGACTAAAACATTCTGAAGGGTCAATGATAACTTCCCTGAGGAAGTTAAGATCTAAAGGACAAATTAGTCGCTGAATGTAGTGGGAATAACACTTCAGGCTGCCAAACACAAAGAGAACTGAAGACATTTGAGAATAAGAAAATCTAGCTTTATAAACTAGCTCTTAAAAATCTTCGTTTGCAATTAAGGGCACAGAGGCATAAAAGAATTCAATAACTGCTCAAGCCAAATGCCTTAGCAATGCAAAGATATAACCCACAGCTTTTTACCTCCATGGTCCACAAGTTGAACTATTATTGAACTATCCAATATGACATGCCTCTCCTATAACTTTACGACTTCTTATACTTATTTCTTCCTAACCAACCGTTATTACAAATCTAGGTGTTAGTGTTTTAGAAATTTTAGTTCTCAATTTTACAAACATTTTAGGACTTTTGAATTCTTTATGCCTTTATTTTTTCATCTTTTGCTTCACCAGATCTCCAATTACCAACTAAAGCAGAAAACTACACTTCACTGGATGAAGGAAAGAAAAGGGAATCAGAAATACTTCGTCTGGTTATTTTTCATAGGATTTAAGTTGACCCACCATGAAACCTCATTTGTTTATACAATCAATTTTGAGTCTTAGAATTATATTGCAGATGAACAGAGTTTTGAATCAGCATGATATATGTTGGAAACTACAGTCAATATTGATGAAGAATAATACCTACAGCAAGAAATATTGAGGTAAGGCAGAAGAAAGATCATAGAGGGTTTTGTATGACATTCAAAAAATGCTCATTTTATTCTGAAGATATTTTGTACACAAGTACATGTTTCAAGCATGGAAATGATAAGTTAATATTTGTATTTTAGAAAGATTGCTTTGATTGTAGAATAAACAGTGCATTAATTTGAAGCAAACAGGATATGAAGTTACGTTAGAAGTTGTTGCCATAGTCAAGGTGAATGATGATTAAAGTCTCATTAGAGGAGTAGCAGTAATGATGACAGAGAGATAATTCTGTAAGAAATACTTCAGAGGTAGAATCTGAAATATTTGACATTTTACTGGATCTGGGGAAGAGTTAAAAATCAAGTCAAATTTCCAGGTAACAAGATTAAGTGACTCACTGACTGAAGGGACCTCCAACAGAGAAACAGCATACACAAAGAGGAAAATTTAATTATTGGGGAAAAATTAATCTCTTTAGTGTCTATACTTCAGTCTCTATAATAAAATAGAATTTAAAATGGCAGGAGGTTGAGTCAATTCTGGAAAAGGTTATAAAAGAAAGCTATTGACTTGCTCTACAGAACTCATGCTTTCAACTTCTCTCAAAGGCAAACCTGATTCCTCCTGAAATGACAAATCAATTTTCACACCTTTTTATTTTAAATTTTGGTGTTTCAAGTATTACCATCATTTCACACCATTTGCGTTGAATAACAAAGCAAACAGAAATATGGATCTCTCAATTGGACTCTATTTCATCAAAGACAAGTTTTAAATGGAGAATTATAAATATCAGAATACAAGCTCTTTTTAACAAAATTTCAGTGCTACCTTCCCTTTCAAGTTTATTTGGAAAAAAAAAAAAAAAAAAAAAATTAGACAGTATTATGCATTTTGGTCCCTACCTATTTCTGCAGAAACAATCACCTGAATTGCTTCTGTCTCATCTCAGTAGAAACACAGACTTACAAATCAACCTACTTATTGTCCCCTATCAAACTCTTCCATCTCCTGACTCCTACAGTTAATGTTTCTACTCTTCTAGATTGATTATAGATTTCAAGTTTTCCTATATTTTCATTATATGTTCTAAAATTTAATAAGTTTAGCTTAGATTCAGGTTTTTCCTCATATCCTAACCCAGAAAAATATTAAAATCATGTCCATAACTATTATACATATGGTATTTTGTATATTTACCTATTTAAAACATTTCTTATAAAATAATGATTTTCCTTATATATTACAGCATTACACCATATTTAGAATTAGTAGTATTTATTTTAAATGTCACAAAAATCTGATAATATATGAACTATTAAACACACTTTGCAGATGAGAAAACCGGATGCACAGAGTGGTCACAGAGCTGCAGTTTTTCCACTACTAATCCATCTAAAAGTACTGTAAAAATATGCTTAATCTTCTAAAATACCCTTGTATAACTGAATTAAGGGCTTCCCAGGTGGTGCTAGTGGTAAAGAACATGCCTAACAATGCAGGAGACATAAGAGACAGGGGTTCAAATCCCTGGGTCGTGAAGATCCCCTGGAGGAGGGCATGGCAACCAACTCCAATATTCTTGCCTGGAGAATCTCATAGACAGAGCAGCCTGCTCGGCTGCAGTCCACAGGACCACACAAAGTTGCACATGACTGAAGTGACTTAGCATGCATTCAGCATAATTAAATTTCTTGTGATTCCTTTTTATCCCTGTATAACTTCTCATTATCTTTGTGAACTTCAAGGAAAAGAATGTGACAGTCTTAAATATTCCAATAAGGGACATGTTTTTGGTTTTGCCAACTTTCCCACAGAAACTATGTTAAGATTAGCAGTTAATGTTACAAGTAAAAGATATGTTATTTTTGCATTTTATTAAAGCTGCATTTTGCCTACTTGATGACCAACCTAGACAGCATATTAAAAAGCAGAAACATTACTTTGTCAACAAAGGTCCGTCCATTCAAGGCTATGGTTTTTCCAGTGGTCACGTATGGATGTGAGAGTTGGACTATAAAGAAAGTTGAGCACTGAAGAACTGATGCTTTTGAACTGTGGTGTTGGAGAAGATTCTTGAGCATCCCTTGGACTACAGGGAGATCCAACCAGTCCATCCTAAAGGAGATCAGCCCTGGGTGTTCATTGGAACGACTGATGTTGAAGCTGAAACTCCAGTACTATGGCCACCTAATGCAAGGAGCTGACTCATTTGAAAAGACCCTGATGCTGGGAAAGATTGAGGGCAGGAGGAGAAGGGGACGGCAGAGGATGAGATGGTTGGATGGCATCACCAACTCAATGGACATGGGCTTGGGTGGACTCCAGAAGTTGGTGATGGACTTGGAGGCCTGGTGTGCTGCAGTTTATTGGGTCACAAAGAGTCGGACATGACTGAGTGATTTAACTGAACTGAACTGAACGGTGCTGTGGCAAAAGCTTTTTTTACTTCCAAAAGATTATGAAAAAAATATTCTCCAAACATATTTTTCTACATTAAAGTGAAAGGTGTTACTGCTTATATCTATTTCACCAAGTAATTTATTGGTTTAAGTCTCAGATATCTAAATTGAATTTTCAAACATTTGCAAAATTTCATACCTTCCTTCTGACCAAAAGAAAAAAATTAAAATAAAAAAAAGTGGAAAAGACATCTTTAATTCTGAAATGATAACATATGTACAACTCTCAAGGGGCTTCCTGGGTGGCCCTAGTGGTAAAGAAATTGCCTGCCAATGCACAACACATAAGAGATGTGAGTTCAGTCCCTGAGTTGGGAAAATCCCCTGGAGGAGGGCATGGCAATCCACTCCAGTATTCTTGCCTGGAGAATCATATGAAGAGAGGAACCTAGCGGGCTACAGTCCATAGTGTCATCAAGAGTCAGACACGACTGAAATGACCTGGTATACACACATGCAATTCTCAAAGCTGGTACATCTGTCTCCACAACTGCATTCCTAACTTTCTGAAACACAATTGACTGTGAGCTTCTGGAAACAGCAAGGTTGAGTAACAAAACAGCTGAGGATAAAATACATGTGTCCTTAATTAACCTTAAAGCATAATCCCACCAACAGCATGTAAAAGAAGTTCAGATGAAGAAAGTAACTTTTGATTCATGTAACACTGCTTTCTCTGTTCATAGATAATGGAACTAAGGACCTAGAGAAATTGATTTATTTACTCAGATTGTTACTTGTCACAATCCACTAATACACATCAATGAAACTTTACTAGTGCCTTTTGCATCAGACATCAGTATACATTCTATGCTGGAGTCTGGGCAATGCACATGCAGAATGAGACATTTTAAATTGTTCCTCAAAATAAAATAAATACAAAATCAATCAACAACACTTACTGAGTATGTACTTTCTCTACCTCTGTCAGTAATATCAAGGAGTTATCAATTACAAGCTCCTAGACTACTTGCAGTAGCATTCCTAACTCAGGTAGTATCTAGAGTCAGTTTCCTTCCTTCATTCTCTCTCTCCAGCTGGGATAAAAGGTAGCATTGAAAACATCCTCTCCAAAGGTCACATCATGTCAAAATCATAAATTTTATTTCAGTTTCCAAGGGGGCTTTGTGTAGGTGTTTCAACAGTCATTAATTGCATTTGAGCCATGTTGTAAAAATATTTCAGCTTCCCTGAATTTCTTTCACATGAAGTTCCCTAAGGACACTACAAATGAGCAACAGTCACTTTGAAGTTTCAAAATAGTTCTGCTAGATTGACTAATGGAGTTTAAAGGTCTCCAAATCCAGATGATATAAAATTCACTGGACTTCTGAGGGGACAATCAAAGTAAGGTTTTGAAACACGATGATATCATCATTGGAGTTGGACATAATAAAGGAAAGATGGAAGTAGGTCTTAAGAGAATGAGTTACCCAAAACGGACTTGCACCTGTGCATGGAGCTTTAGCATTTCTGAAGTAGGAGGAAAATTAGCTGTCACTTACTTTAAATGACTTCCCACTATATATGAAGAAATTGAGGCCAGGAGAGGGCAACAGAAGTATTACACATCATATAACTAGGTAGAAGATAAGCAGGAATTAAAGTATATTTATTCTGATTTTAAAGCTTAAGGCTATATAAACTGAATATGCTTCTCTGTAGGGCAATATTTTATAAAATATATCATTGGTTTTTATGATATCATTGGTTATGATATCATTGGTTATTATATTGAGTTTAATCTGCTTTCCTGAAATGTTTATAGTCATCACAAATGAATTGAACACATTTCACATGAGAACTCTCATATGTGATATGAACTCTTTTATTTTTAATATCTATTCATTCTTCCCTAGTGGTTCCCTCCATTTTGCTCCCATTCTATCTTCTACATCAAGTTTACTTCACCATCATGATCTGATTTAAACAAAGCACAATGAAATTCTTACACCTTTTTTCCTCCTCCCTTAAACCTAAGATGTTAGTTTTGAGAGAGAAAACAAAAGAATAAACAAACAAACAAAAAAACCTTCCATTTTAATTCACACTGAGATTACAATCAAATAAACCTCTAAGAAATAGCAACACAGTATTTTTGGATTGGAATGAAACATTAACCATCATCTCATTCACCTACACTTTTATGCTTGAATCTCCCATACAATTAATCCCCCCTTGAAGAGACTGTCCCCTGCTCACATTTGAACCGTTTCATTGTCAGGCCAGATAATGCCTCCAGAGAGAGCTTGCTTCATGTGTAAACAGCTCTAGTGGTTAGCTCTTCCATATTTTGTGCTGAAATCCTGTCCCTGAAGCAACCAAAAATTGGTCCTAGTTTGCATTCTTGAGGCCATACAGCCTCATGGCAATACTTCAAATATTTACAAGCGCTGTCTTATTCTCTCTGAATCTTCTCTACTCCAAGCAAAATATCCTAATTTTCCTCGACTGATCTTACATAATAAGATTTAGAGTCTCCCTTAACTCTTTAGATTATCTAATTTCTGCTCTCTGAAACAAACTCAATTTGTTTCTATCTCATTTCAAGTGCTGTATAAAAAATGAAAAGTATTTGTACAGATGTTTCTGGACAGTGCCAAATATTCTAGTTAATACATGGATAGCAATAGAATCCAAGATCACAGTTTATTTTTTGAGGACTTCTTACTTCTAACAATTCCTACGAAACTTGTTAATGGCTGAACCCCTTACATCTTGTTTCAGATGTGCTGCCGCTAAGCTCTGTCTCCCTCATCCTGAATCTCTGCCATTAGGATATCAGAATTATGTGTAAACATCTATTAACTCACCTGACATTTCACTTTCTTAAATATGATCCTTGAGTTTCATTATTCATGTTTTTGGGGAGAGATTCTGATTTGGTTCTTAACATATTTATTATTTCTCACATTTGTCATGCACTAATATGAACATGTTTCTGCTTAAACTGATAAAGGCAGATTTTCTATAACTTATGTTCCCAAATTTTTAAAAGATTGCTAATATTAGTATCAATGTGAATATCAGGATTACTTTTTTTTCCCCTATCCATTAGAGAGTAACAAACTAATTATTTGGAAACAGTTGACTATAACATGTATAATATTTGTACCATGAATAATAAGGGCAATTAAAATGATAATGGAGGTGCATAACTACTGACTGGAGGAATGTTCATAATACGTGAAGAATGATAAAAGCAATCCCCCAAAATAACAGAAAAACACAAGGTAGTTTATGCCCCATTTTGGCTAATATAAACAAAATAGTATCTCCTTTGTATCTGTTTAGGAAAGTCACTCATAGCTTTTGCCTTCTGTCTCTCATTCTTCACTATTACTCAAAATTGCATAGCAGTTTTCTAAGTGCAATTAAAAATAAGAATTTTTTAAATTAAATCTTTTTTTTTTTTAATTTTTGGCTGTGCTTCACAGTATATGAGGACTTCAGTTCCCTGACCAGGGATCAAATCCACACCCCATCCCCCCCCACTAGAAATTTTGAGTCTTAACCACTGAACTGCCTTTTATCATTTTGAGACGTAAATTATGAACAAAACAAAACACTTGAGGAAAGTAAATGCTAAAAAATACTGCTGTTGAGTCCAATATCATGTTTTGTAAAATACATTGTAAAAACTATGCATGAGGCATTATAAATATTGTTGAAGCCCTGTAAGTAATATAAAATCATAAACACTAAAAACTCTTAACATGCATAGCCTGGGGCGTCACACCTTATTATTTTTCATCACTTTAGTTCAGTCGCTCAGTCGTGTCCAACTCTTTGAGACCCCATGAATCGCAGCATGCCAGGCCTCCTTGTCTATCACCATCTCCTGGAGTTCACTCAGGCTCATGTCCATTGAGTCTGTGATGCCATCCAGCCATCTCATCCTCTGTCGTCCCCTTTTTCTCCTGCCCCCAATCCCTCCCAGCATCAGAGTCTTTTCCAGTGAGTCAACTCTTTGCATGAGGTGGCCAAAGTACTGGAGTTTCAGCTTTAGCATCATTCCTTCCAAAGAAATCCCAGGGCTGATCTCCTTCAGAATGGACTGGTTGGATTTCCTTGTGTGAGGCCATCCAGCCATCTCATCCTCTGTCGTCCCCTTTTTCTCCTGCCCCCAAGCCCTCCCAGCATCAGAGTCTTTTCCAGTGAGTCAACTCTTTGCATGAGGTGGCCAAAGTACTGGAGTTTCAGCTTTAGCATCATTCCTTCCAAAGAAATCCCAGGGCTGATCTCCTTCAGAATGGACTGGTTGGATTTCCTTGCAGTCCAAGGGACTCTCAAGAGTCTTCTCCAACACCACAGTGTTTACTATACACCAAGTACCCTAATACTGAAAGAATAAACTTATTTCCCTACTTTTATTATAAACTTTACATATTTTACCTCATATTAGATTTTCAAAGTGAATTATAGATATTTTAGGATTATATATATTTTATCTTCATTTTTTAATGTGAAAAGAAGCTTAGTGGGATTAGTAATTTTTTGTAAGTTCATTACACAAATACATAAAAGATAGAACCAAAATTGAAAGTCCAGTGCATTACTTGCTAGAACTTGGGTTCATTCAAATATAGCTTGCTATATTTCAGGAATGACTGTGTGTAAGTAAACTTACAAAGAAAGGGACATGATAGTGGGGTCACTTACCATATAGATAAAATAACATAAACTTATAATAAAGGTATATTTGAAAGGAAAATATTTAAACTAAGAAAATATATGAAATAGACATTGGTCACAACTAAAACAAAGTATCTAGAATTTCTGTTTTATAAAAAAAGCAAATCCGATCCACATGATTAGCAATCTGCTTTGAAGAAAAGCACTAGACTTAGAATGAACTGTGCTCTAGTTTAGTCTTTTTTCCCATTTGTGACATCCTGGGAAAATATCTGGACTGCACATAATATTTAAATTCCAAAATGAGCATGGTATATTCAAATCTAATTCATCTTCTTATCTAAGTTTTCAGTGACATTCTGATTCAAGAGGAAAATGACAGATATGTTAAACTCCTAACTGGATAGTGATATCTACCAAGGGTTCATTAGGTAAAAAGATATCAGTGGTCTTTTGGAAAATTTCAATTACTATGTTGCCAAAAACTATAAGATAATGGTTAAGACTATGAACTCAGCATATGAAAGATCTGTTTAAAATTCTAAATCCACTGCTCCTTATGTGTCCAACTGCATTCATCAGATTGTAAGTCCCCAGAACACCACGGCTATGTCTATGTTCTTCATGATGGATTATCAGGGAATAAGAGTTGGACATTCAACAAAAAGAAAAATAATGGATAAATGAATTTAACTCTCTAAGCCAATATTATAGTAATCCCTACATCATAAGTTTGTTGAAAGAATGGGATTAGTTAATACCTATAAAGTTTCTAATACAGTTCTTGGCAGATAATTATAATTAAACAAATAGAAACTATCTAAATTATAATTATGCAATGCATCATAATCATTGCTTTATCCACTATTCCCGGACAAATCTGCATAAGGACTCTTTGAAAAGAATTATGAGAATGATTTACTCCTAACATATATCATGTAAATGTGTGGTCTCTAAGTTACTGATATATTTTTCCTCTTTCATTTTGCAACATCAGGACCATAGAATTATAAGAATAAACATCAGGATCATAGAATTATGAGTATATTGCCTTGGACTGTTAAATACGACTGCTATTTCTGAGAAGTCACCGTCATTTGTGCAGTCCTCTTTAGTCCGCCTTTCATATTTCCACACTTCATTTGGGTGACAACTGCATGAGTGCTCACAGCTACTGTGCTTTTGCATTCTTGTCAACTGAAACTTTCTTCTGATGGCTAGTTGCTTGCAATTTTTCCTCTTTCTTAAACAAAAACAGCACAGAATGAAAACAAAAATGCTACCTACACATGCTCATCATTATTTTTTTTCTTCCAGAGAACCAGTGTGTAAAAATGACAAATAAAACCTCTTTACCCTCAACTTCAGGTAGTTTATCATCAACCTGGAGTAGTTAAAGATGTAATTTCTCTCTCCTCTAATTCTGAAAGAATTTAAATAAAAGTTTCAATAGATACCTAGCCAAGATACATTCCCTTTTAATTTTTATGAATATCACGGTAGGTTTCTCAGTAGCCAAGTCGTGTCCAACTCTTTACGACTCCATAGACTCCAGCACACCAGGTTTCTCTGTCCCTCACCATCTCCCAGAGTTTGCCCAAGTTCATGTTCTACCATGTTCATGGTAAGTATGAGTATAATTATAGCATCTTCTCAATGACAATGAAACAAATTAATAAAAAGAAGTTGCTGTTATTGCTCTTTATTCACTAGAAATGAGTACAGCATATCAGTATGGTCTATTTTATATTTGTATAAATTAATTTCAATCATAGTATATCTAAAGGTTAAAGGACTTTATCTCAGCATCTTGTCTTGGATTGGATTCCCCAGAAGAAACTTAATTGAGAATTCACAGCAAGTGATAATATTAAGGAGGCACCCTTAGCCAAACTGGTAAGAAAACAGAAAAGCAGGACAGAGAAGTTAAGAAAGGGTGTGATTTCAGGCAAAATTCCAGCCTCAACTTGATCATGAAGGGGAGCTCTGCAGGGTAAATAACACCTGAGTCTATTCCAACTAGCAAGAGAGGGGCTGAGCCTTTACACTCATGCACAAAGCTGTCTTTGGCTAAGAGCTGCTTCAGGGGCATATAAATTATCATGTACTTCCAATTGCTTGTATTTTCCAGTGAATTGTGTCCTATTTTATAAAGGGCAGCAGACGATCAAGCATTCAGAAGTGAAAGGAAACAGACACTGGGGAAAGCACATAGAAAAAGAGTAAAAGAACACAAGGAGAACCTTGAGTGTCTATTAGATGGAATAAGAAAAACTGGGTTCTGAGATACTCATGTAAAGACCAGAGAGGACCTCCTTGGTGGTCCAGTTGTTAACACTGCAAGCTGCCAATGCAAGGGACATGAGTTCAATCCCTGGTCGGCCAACTAAGATCCCACATGCCTGTAGCACGGCCAAAAGATTTTTTAAAAAAGTTTAAAACTGCCAAAGACACATAGCTACTCAGTGGTAGAGTCTGTCTCTTGATTCATAATCCAAGACATCTTGTGCTAGTTCAAGAAAAGTGCTAGTATATCAACCCTTGATAATTCCAATTAATTTAAAAAGTTAAGAGTTGTTAGTTTCTGACTTGTATTACAACTCCTCCATATGGCAATGACAATATTAAAATTATTATTGTGGGCCCTTCTACTACTAAAGGTATTTACAGTTCTAAACTTTCCTTTGACTTTTAAAAACTAAGTCAAGCATTCAACTTCCGTTTCAGGAGATAATTTTTTCATTAAGGTAAAAAAAAAAAAAAAGAAACCTTCTAGAGAAAACAATAAAAATTTCATGAATTTTCTGACAAATCAGAAAATTTTCTATTTGCTAGGTCCATAATCAAAACTTATGATTACAGTTTTGTTCCAACTGTATTTAACACAATACATAAAATTTCCCTAATATCTATATTTTTGCTAGCTCACTTTTACTCAACTCTCAAATGTAAACTCATTACACATCTTTATATCAGTCAAGACCTGTCTCTTATACACATCTAGAGATCAAATTGCCAACATCCGCTGGATCATTGAAAAAGCAAGAAAGTTCCAGAAAAACATCTGTTTCTGCTTTACTGATTCATCATTTCAACTTTCCTTAAAACATTTTTATTTAAAATCTAAATTATGCAACCAGGGAAAATTAGGAAGAGAATTACAGAGACATATTAAAAGATTAAAAGATGCTTCAAAACTATTTCTTAATTTCATGAACAGATTTTCATCACTGTATAACCAAAGAAAAAGTATATAGAAAGCATATAAATAACAAAATATTCCCTTTTTGTTTATAAAGAAACAGAACAAGACTCGTTCTTCTAAGAGGACAGATATTATGATAGGATAGTTATTGCTTCACTAGGAGGGTGAAAGTTAGTTTGAAAATTGGTCATATAAATTATTTTAATTGTGTAAAAGAACACAAGAAGTCTTCTGAAGTTTACTTACATGATTATGTTTCGACTGTGACTTATGAAAGCAACTGAAATGATAACGTGAAAGATACAAAAGTGAAAATGAAGTCGCTCAGTCGTGTCTGACTCTGCGATCCCATGGACTGTAGCCTGCCAGGCTTCTCCATCCATGGGATTCTCCAGGCAAGAATACTGGAGTGGGTTGCCTTTTCCTTCTCCAGGAGATCTTCCCATCTCAGGGACTGAACCCAGATCTCCCACATTGTAGGCAGACACTTCTACTGTCTGAGCCACAGATTATGGTTAATACCTAGCATGATACTTTTGCATAGTAGGCATTTAAACAAGCATATCTGATCTACAAATGTTTTCTTGTTAAAAACACAAATGCAAAGTCAATTCTTGAGAGTACACAATAAACAATATTTTTAGATCATCTTTCCTGTGATGTTGTACTTTGCTTTTTCTAACTCTTATATCTTGTTGTTAAGCAGTCACTAAGTTGGGTGTGATTCCTTGCAACTTCATGGACTGCAAGGCCCCTGGGTCTTTCACTAATTCCTGGAGTCTGCTCAAATTCACATCCATTGAGTCAATGATGCTATGTAATCATCTTATCCTCTGTGACCCTCATCTTCTTTGCCTCAGTCTTTATCAGCATCAAAGTCTTTCCTATTTAGCTTGGTATTTTTCCCTCTTTCAAGCATTCCATCCAGCAGCAGACCTTAGAAACACAAATACTTAATTAGCTATCTCTTTTAGGGCTTCCCTGATAGCTCAGTTGTAAAGAATCCCCCTGCAATGCAGGAGACTCCCATCCAAGTCCTGGGTTGGGAAGATCTGCTGGAGAAGGGAGAGACTACCCACTCCAGTATTCTTGGGCTTCCCTTGTGGCTCAGCTGGTAAAGAATCCACTTGCAATGTGGGAGACCAGGGTTTGATCCCTGGGTTGGGAAGATCCCCTGGAAAAGAGAAAGGATACCCATTCCAGTATTCTGGCTTGGAAAATTTCATGGATTTTCCAGTCCATAGGGTCAAAAAGAGTTAGATACGACTGTGTGACTTTCACTTTCACTTTCGTTTTCTGTCTTGGGCTTCCCAGGCGGCATGGATGGTAAATAACCTACCTGCCAATTCAGGAGAAAAAAGAGACAAGGGTTCGATCCCTGGGAAGATCCTCTGGAGGAGGAAATGGCAACCTACTCCAGTATTCTTGCCTGAAGAGTGCTCATGGACAGAGAAGTCTGGCAGGCTATAGTCCCTGGAGTTGCAAAAAGTCAGACATGACTGAGACGACTTAGCACACCCTTCCTGTCTAGTCCATGAAAGGTATCATCTAGGCAAATCTGTCTCCATTTCATAGAAGAGTCATTTTGTTTTTGCTCTAATTGTTCATTGCTTTAATCTCATATTTTATGGCTTAAAGCTCTTCAACGAATAGATTATTTCAACTGCATGTGTTCATTTTATTACACTTAAATGTATACTGGGATTCACAAAGCTGATGGTGTTGAGAGACAATTACCACATTACCTTAAATAAGTCTATGTTGTGAAAATAATTGTAATTATCACTCAACACCTAATAAAATGGAGTTCTACTGCAGTTGCCTTCATCTTGAAATTCTGCCTCTTCTACCACTGAAGTCTGTCACAGTCCAGACATTAACACAGAAGAATTTTTTGCATAAATCCCCCAAACAACTCCAACTTAACATTTCCATTTGGTGATAGAGAATTCACTTATTTCTTAGACTAATTAACAAAGAATTCCAATAATTCTGAGCAGGAAGTGTTGGCAAAGTACCAGGATATAGAGACTTTCACTCTTACATAATAAAGTAAAAAATGCAAACTTTGGAAATAAGAATAGAAATATCAAGAAGAAGCACTGAAGATTTCACATGTATGACATGCTGTGTAGTAGACTATTATCCTACAATGGAACTATAGGAGTGGTGCCTGACAAAAGAAGGAAATGAGAAACAGAGCTTGGTTTTTTATCTGCCTTTTTGTTGTGAATAACCTATGCTTCACAAAAATCAAAGAAGGAAACTAGTATTTGTCTGAACATATACTATGTACCAAGTTTTAGATTGAACCCAGGTCTCCACATGGAAAGTGGATTCTTTACCATCTGAGCTCAGACAATAAAAAATCCACGTTCAATGCAGGACACACAGGTTCAATCCCTGGCCCAGGAAGATCTCCTGGAGAAGGAAATGGCAACCCACTCCAGTATTCTTGCCTGGAAAACACTATGGACAGAGAAGCCTGGTGGGCTACAGTACCTGGGATTACAAAGAATTGGACACGACTTAGCAACTGAACAACAACAAAGGAAGGTCATCTTTTAGAAGGTCACCTTTACACAAGTCTTTGAGATAAGTAATATGAACATTCAAATGAAAAAAACAGGTAAGTTAGTGCCAAAACTAGGATTTATTTTAAGTCAGGGCAGGCCCCATCATGTCAGACTATCTCTTGGTGATGGAGTAAGTCACCGTTATAACGTAGTAATATCCAAAACTTATAGAGTGAGGTCTTCTAATTTTTAATCTGACATGTAAAGAACTTGTAAGTCATTATTCCATTCTCCATAACAATGAGAAAAAAAACTAAAAATCAACTACTCTTCTTAGACCCATTAAAGAATTATGATTATAGGGCATACTGCTACCCACAAAACTGGAGAGACAGGTAGATACACAGCTTCATGGTTCACCAGGAGGAGCATCCCAGAAGCAGTGTCCTGTAGCCGGAAGTACTATCGTAGGAATACTTAAAATATAATTGCTGTTGTTGTTCTTCAGTCACTAAGTCTTGTCCGCCTTTGTGTGACCTCATGGACTGTAGCACACTAGGCTCCCTGTCCTCCATTATCCAGAGCTTCCTCAAATTTAGGTCCATTGAGTCAGGATGCTATTTAACCATCTTATCCTCTGCCACCCCTATCTCCTTTTGCCTTCAATCTTTCCCAGCATCAGGGTCTTTTCTGATTAAAAGTCAGAGTAAGTGTGAAAGAGTCTTCTTTGAACTTCCATCAACAATGTCTAATTCACTTTTCTGTGTCCAGACTGAGTAACCAGGCTTCTCAGGTTTAGTTCCAGCTTAAGGGTGGGAAATACATGCATTGTGACTTTCAATGATTAAAGAGGAAAAAAAAAACTGAACAGAAATCTGGATTCTGAAATTTCAAAAATAAAATACTTTCTTTAGCTTAAGCAGAGCAAAAAAAAAAAAAAAAAAAAACCACCAAACCCAACCCCCAGCAAATGTCCAGAGCAGTCAGATGACGGGGGACCCCGGTGGAGGCAGAAGCCCTGTCACTCAGGGAGGCCGC
>SJYC01103333.1:0-10811 GCA_006408675.1 Madoqua kirkii
CTTTTCCCTCTGGCTCCTCCTCACACAGCTCTAGTACTCTAGCCTCTCCTATTTTCACAAACCTTGGGCACATATCTGGGCCTTTGTACTGTTTTTTCCTTCTTCTGTGAAAGCTATATGCCACCAGAGTCTATGTGGCTAATTTCCCCACTCCTTTTTATATTTACTCAGTGTGTGAATGCTTTATTTACTTCTCTACTTACACATTTATGTTTGTGCTCCCCTACACTCTAATATTATTTCCTTTGCTCATTCATTTTACTTGTTTGCTTTCTGTTTTCTGCATCTCCCAGCTATGATGTAAGATCCACAAGAACAGGCACTTTTGTATGCTGTTAACTGATAAACCCACCATCTGGAATATTGTCCAGAGCACACTGAGTACACAAAATATTTGTTGAATCAAAATGCTGAAACTTGACACTTTCCCCAGTAGCCTACATCCCAACACCATTCTTCCTGTACATTCAACCTTTTGACAAAATACAGTCTCCTAGATGATGAAAAAAAAATTTTTAACATCCTATGACATGCCAAATTTCAGCTAAATGGCAACTACTTGGTTGATGAACATAATAATAGATAACGTAAGCAATGTATTAAATTCCTTTTTCAAATGACCATCAGAGCATAAACCAGTATAAAATATTCACAATTTATATTTCTATTCACTCTGTTTCTTCTGATAAGAACCAGAGATCAACAATCTTTTTAAAGAGTGGAACCCAATATTAATTGAGGCCAAGAAACTGGGTCTTTGAAAAACATGCATCAAACACAATGGTACTGGCACATTTTGATCTATCATATATTTAAGTTTTCCTGTTAATACTAATAATATCTGACATTTCTTTTATTCTGAAAGAACTGTAGCATTGAGTCCTATTATCCTGCACAAGGCAAACATTTTTCTTCACTGTAATAAATTATCAGAGACATGTCAGCTTTGGAATACTAGATGACAGACTTCCAACCTTTGGCTTTCTCTAGGTATTTCAGTTTTAATCCATATATTATGATTTCTTAATTTTCATTTGTATGTATGTTGGAGATGTTGTTGACATGACATGCAGAATACCAAATCTAACTCATTACTCATTTAAGAACAAAAAGGCATTGATATAAATAAAAGTGGGGTTTCCTCAAGTCTTTCCTGAATCTCTCGGTGATGTGTTGCTTGGTTGGTCCATCATGAGTGCCTTGTGTGAGAGAGCAATTCACCTTAAAAAATTTAAATTGCAGTTTTACTCAGCCTATTAATTCTACATTTTCCTTCCCAACGAAAAACAGTATACTCTTTGTTTGTTTGTTTGTTTTGGGAAGTCAGTGTCTGGTTCACACACTCTCCACACTCAGACACTCCTCAAGTGTTTATTCCATAGTCAGTTACTGCAGAGGAGAGAAACCCAATCGTACACAGGATGAAAGCAAAAAATATACATTTTCACAAAATATATCCAGTTTTCAACCACAATAGGTATGTAGGTACAGTACAACATAGAGTCGATGAAGGAAATCTAACAGCTTAGGCTTTACAAGCACTGAGGAATCCAAGAAGAATGTTACTATCCATGTTAACAAAATTCAAGTGCTTTGAAGAGCCAACTGGAGGCCTATCTACAGATGTTTTTCACTTCACAGGATGAGCATTTCATAGGAACTCCACATTTCATAGGGAGTTCCATGATTCTGTAATTTCCAATTCTTTGCTAGCCCTTTCTGTTTGTGGTAAAACCGTTCTCTTCCATTTCTCTGTAAGACAAGCTCCCATGAGCACTACAGGCATGCCAGGTGGGGGTCCTGTCAGGAGCCACGTGGATGGGCCAGGCCCAGGGTGACACCCCTCCTACTACCCCCCTCCACCCCCTCCTTCTCTCTGTCCTTGAAGCTCTTCGACGGAGTGGACTCCAACCTTAGGCTTACCGGCAGGGGACGGACTGGGATGGGTCTCTTCTTACCTCGTCCGTCTGAGGACTGGTGTGTCGAGCCAGACTCGTCCAGTCGACGGAGAGGGTAGGAAGGTACACATTGATGACAGTGGGAAAGCCGGCCTCCCTCTGCCTCAAGGTGAGTTCACTGAAAGACTGAATGTGCAACCCTGAGTCTGGGGCGTGTTAGAGTGCCTGGTCCCGGGAGGCGCTGCCACTGCACTCTAGCCACTGCGGCAGTAAGAAATACGGCCTGCTGTTGCCAGAATTTTTTCTCTAGAGAAAGTTCTGAAGAGAAAAATTTTCTCTAAAAGTCCAGATTCATATGAGCCCCCTGATTCCAAAAGGATGCAGTTTATTTACATTCTGGCCAAACCATTCTCAGGAATAAAAACCATGGGTAAAAATAAGAGTCAACGGGGCAGACCCCAGACCATGGCCCACAGCCCCCACAGCCTGCCTGCTTCCTGCCATTTCGACATCAAATCTCTCAGGCATGTGAATCAGAAATTCTGGGGTCTTAACTGTTCACAGGCCATATTTTGGATTTTTTTTTAAGCCTAAAAGACAGTAGTCTGTCTCCATTCTTGTTCTTTGAAAATGTTCAGTCTTAAGGGAACTCGAATTGGAGCAACCATTCTCTCCTGTCAGAATATTTCAATTATACATGTGATGAAGAGAGCACTGCATTGAACTCAGGGAGGGGGCTGCTGACAAACGAGGGAAGCAGAGGATTCTGAAAAACCAAAGTAGTAAAAGGAAAGCTGAGCTGTTTTCTTCAAGTGTCTCTGGTTCCCACACAGGTCAGCTCCTCCGTCCTCAGGCAGCTGACAGGCCTGTCTCCCATCTTCTTGACGTCATCATTTTATGTCTCGGCTATCAGCAGGTTACCCTGAGCCCTAGTAAGCGGTGTGCAGAGCTTCCTGGACGCGGAGGGAGTCGTGCCTTCCAGCCACTCCCTGTATAACTCCTGCACGCGGGTTCTGGCCCCCAGGAGCTGCACAGGGATGTCAGCGTGGAGGCCTTTCATCTTCTGCAGCAGGGCCTTGTCTGCGTGCCCATCCTTGGTCTGAGCTTGGCCTCTGCCATTGAGGCATACCCCAACACAGGCAAGAACTTCCACAAAGTGATAAGGAACTTGCCTTTCTTCCATTTTAGGACCCCGTTTTGGATGTTTCTAAAGCCATAAGCTGCAGCAAAATGCAAGAAGACCTCTCTGCTCTTCTCGAGGGTGACCTCCTGGAAGTCTTTGTTTCTCAGTGCATGGTAGGTGACCTCCCCCACGTCCTCACTGAACAGCTCCTTGCCCACATGTCTGAAGATATGTTCCAGGTCCCCATCAGAGCTGGCTCCATCGTGGCGCCTCAACTCCTCTTTCACACCTCCAGAGTGCCCAGGGCAGCATCTCTCATCTACAGGTAACTCTGTTCCATCATCTGAGCTATTTTACCTGAGGTCAGCACACAGTCAGTGCCCCGGGAACCCGGAGAGACCATGAGGATGTCTTCCTGAAGGGCCTCCAGCTTCTTGTCATAGCATGGAGCCACGATAACATGGAAAACCTTGTCTGGGGACAGATTCTGCCGTATGGCAAGGTAGTCCTTCACCAGGGATCCAATAATCTGCTAGGGAGACGCTACAGTGCAGAGGTGGGGGATAACGAGGTGACACAGCATCCGCTCAGCCTATCAGACCCAGCCAGGATCCTCAAGCAGAGGTCAGCATGGGAAATGAGGGCTCTTCCTAATGGTGCTGGTGGAATCGAAACACAGACTCTTTTGACTCTCCAGGATGCTGAAACCTCCAGGAATCATTGCTAGACCTGCAGCAAGCAAAGCGCTCTCTAAAATTCCTAAAGAAAATAACACGAACTGTTAGAGCATTTGTTATATACCCTTTTAGTTGTGAACTTTGGCATAATCATATCTTACATGGTTTTTACAGTTACAAAGGTATTCCCATAATAGTTAAGTAATTTCCCTCAGGTTGAACACTGAGGGAATTTTCCATTGAATGTTAGTGAAACATCCCTGAAGCCTTGATTCCTTTCAGTCTAATTTTTAAATATTACTCTAAGTATTATCCACTATACATGGAGAGATTAAGAATGCTGGTAATGATTATTTAACAGGCTTATTTGCCTGTTGGATGATCCCAGTATTCTTATTGGGAAAATCTCATGGACAGAGGAGCCCATGGGGTTTCAAAGAGTCAGACACAATTCAGTGACTGAACATGAATGCATGCCTTTTGGATTCTTCTTATATAAATGAATTGTTTAAAACCTTGCTCCACTTTAGAACTGTGTCACTTGTCCATCTCGTCTTAGGGGTTCTTTGTGTATTTTCTTGCTTGTGTGTAAATATCTTGCTAAGTCTGTCACTTCTATTTCTACTGTGTTCACAATACTTTTTCCTGTAAACAGTTCTAAAAGTTTAATCACATTTGTACATATCTGTACATATTTATAGTTTATGTTTATTGGGGCTTAATTAATAAATCCTTCTCATGGACAGAGGAGACTGGCAGGCTACAGTCCATGCATGGGATTGCAAAGAGTCAGACATGACTGAGAAACTAACTTCTTCACTTTTATGTATGCTAAGTTAATAATGATATTTTGCTATAGTTGTGTAGGAATGTATAAAATTTTATTATTGTGTACAGAATGAGGTAGAGATCTATTTTTTCCATATGAGCATCCATACTGTCATGATACTGTTTTTAAGTGGTCCGTAAGTCTCTCTAGTGTGATATGGTTTGTATTTAATTAATTGGTTCCCAAATACATAAAGTTTCCCTATGGCATAGTACATTCAAAAGCAGAGACGTTACTTTGCCGACGAAGGTCCGTCTAGTCAAGGCTATGGTTTCTCCTGTGGTCATGTATGGATGTGAAAGTTGGATTGTGAAGATGGCTGAGCGCCAAAGAATTGATGTTTTTGAACTGTGGTGTTGGAGAAGACTCTTGAGAGTCCCTTGGACTGCAAGGAGATCCAACCAGTCCATTCTGAAGGAGATCAACCCTGGGATTTCTTTGGAAGGAATGATGCTAAAGCTGAAACTCCAGTACTTCGACCACCTCATGCGAAGAGTTGACTCATTGGAAAAGACTAATGCTGGGAAGGATTTTGGGCAGGAGAGAAGGGGACAACAGAGGATGAGATGGCTGGATGGCATCACGGACTCGATGAATGTGAGTCTGAGTGAACTCTGGGAGATGATGATGGACAGGGAGGCCTGGAGTGCTGCGATTCCTGGGGTCGCGAAGAGTCGGACACAACTGAGTGACTGAACTCAACTGAACTGAACTGATGGCATTTCTTTGGTCTGTTTATCCAATGTTACACTATATCATAGTGTTTTCAATTACTTTTACTTTAATTAAATCTTGATGTACTATCAAGGAAATCAGCATTTTGCTTGTATTTTCCTTCATTGACTTGATATTCTTATTCTTTACTCTTCCATGAATATTAAGATCTATTTCTAATGCTCTGCTCTAGTCTATTAGTTTATAGGATCTCTGATGCAATGCACAATTTTATTACTTACGAATAATGTCAATTTAGACTCCTATTTTAATCTCTGGAGTTGGTGTATGTGTATATAAATATATATTATATTTCTTATTTCACATGACTTGATCAGCTCTCCATTAAAATGATGACTAGAAACTATGCAAAAGCTTTTAACTGTGTGGATCACAATACACTGTGGAAAATTCTGAAAGAGATGGGAATACCAGACCAACTGACCTGCCTCTTAAGAAATCTATATGCAGGTCAGGAAGCAACAGTTAGAACTAGACATGGAACAACAGACTGGTTCCAAATAGGAAAAGGAGTACATCAAGGCTGTATATTGTCACCCTGCTTACTTAACTTATATCCAGAGTACTTCATGAGAAACTCTGGGCTGGATGAAGCACAGGCTGGAATCAAGTCTGCTGAGAGAAATATCAATAACCTCCGATATGCAGATGATACCACCATTATGGCAGAAAGTAAAGAAGAACTAAAGAGTCTCTTGATGAAGGTGAAAGAGGAAAGTGAAAAAGTTGGCTTAAAGCTCAGCATTCATAAAACTAAAGTCATGGCATCTGGTCCCATCACTTAAAGGCAGATAAATGGGGAAACAGTGGAAATAGTGGCAGACTTTATATTTTGGGGTTCCAAAATCACTGCAGATGGTGACTGCAGCCATGAAATTAAAAGACACTTAGTCCTTGATAGGAAAGTTATGACCAACCCAGACAGCATATTATAAAACAAAGACATTACTTTGCCAACAAAGGTCAGTCTAGTTAAAGCTATGGTTTTTCCAGTAGTCATGTATGGCTGTGAGAGTTGGACTAAAAAGAAAGCTGAGCACCAAATAATTGATTTTATTTGAACTGTGTTGTTGGAGAAGACTCTTGAGAGTCCCTAGGACTGCAAGTAGATCCAAACAGTGTATCCTAAAGGAAATCAGTCCTGAGTGTACATTGGAAGGACTGATGTTGAAGTTGAAACTTCAAACTCCATTTGGCCACCTGATGGGAAGAACTGACTCATTTGAAAAGACTCTAATGCTAGGAAAGATTGAAGGTGGGAGGAGAAGGGGGCAACAGAGGATGAGATGGTTGGATGACATCACCGACTCAATGGACATGGATTTGAGTAAACTCTGGGAGTTGGTGATGGACAGGGAGGCTGGCATGCTGCAGTCCATGGGTTCACAAAAAGTTGGACATGACTGAACGGCTGAGCTAAATATAACTGAGGGAGAAGCCTGGCATGCTTCAGACCCTGGGTTTGCAAAGAGTCAGACACGACTGAGCAACTGAACTCAGCCGAGGAATGAAGAAATTTCTGGCCCCTGACTTTGAAGAAATCTGTCTAGTAACATAGCATCAAGTGCAGTCTTTCACCAGTTTAATTAGATATCTATTATCAATTCAAGAAATTACATTCTAGTACTATGTTTATTACATTTTATTTCACTGATAGATTTTGAAGTTTTTAAAAGCTTATTTTCTCTCATATATTTGTCTTTGTACTTTAATTTGATGACATGATGTATTGCTTTAATAGATTTTCAAAATGAAATCATCCTTGCAGTCTGAGATAAATAAGTTTTGAATATTTAATACATTGCTAAATTAGATTTTTCACTGTTTTATTTAGGTTTATTGCATTTGTATTTATACATGAAACTGCTGCACAATTGTGGTTACTTGTATTGCCCTTGTCTTATTTTGAATCAGACTTATACGAACACTATAAAATGAGCTGGGGACATTCTAATGCAGAGCTGGACTACCTTTTTCCTAAAGATTTCATTGATTTTCCTGAGCCTGGTAGATATTTTTGATAGTAGAGGGGTAGGGAAATCATGAACTACTTACTCCAGTTGCTTGATGGTTATAGACTCGTCATTTTTTGTTACTTTTTAAAGTGCTATTTCTGTTAAATATGGAGTTGATATGAAATATATTCATAACAATCGTTAGCAAGAGGAGTAACATCTTGTTTCCTGTCTTTTGGTACAGTTGATCAGTTCCTCCCCAGGTTTCCAGGCCCCTATCTGCTGTTTTCCCTCTAGCTTTCTGTCTACCTTGTGCAATCTCCAGTCGTGTTCTTCTTACCTACCTGACTTCTTCATATGGAGTGGCCTTCAGTGATCATTCCCAGCATATTTTCAGTCCACTTTCATTTCCAGTGATTCTTTTGACCTTATGCCTTTACATAGCCAGCTTAGATCCCTTTCCTGAAGTTCAGAATCATATCCAACTGGCTGCTTTCTATCTTTCTCTGGATGTTCAATAAGCATCTCAAAGTTAAAATGTCCAAGTTTGTGTTCTAGTTCTATCTACTTATTCTTCTTGCAGCTTACCTCTCAGTTAGTAGAAACTCCACCTTGATTGCGACCTTAGCAAAGACTTTGAGCCAGAGAACCCACTGAAGACCTACCTAGATTACTGAATTATAGAATTTATAACATGATTTATGTGATTCTCTAAGCTACTATGTCTGGGCATATTTTATGCAGCATAACTAATGCAAAGCATCAGTTCAGTTGCTCAGTCATGTCCGACTCTGCGACCCCATGAATTGCAGCATGCCAGGCCTGCCTGTCCATCACCAACTCCCTGAGTTCACTCAGACTCATGTCCATTGAGTCAGTGATACGATCCAATCATCCCAACCCTTGTCATCCCCTTCTTCTCTTGCCCCCAATCCCTCCTAGCATCAGAGTCTTTTCCAGTGAGTCAGCTCTTCATATGAGGTGGCCAAAGTACTGGAGTTTCAGCTTTAGCATCATTCCTTCTAAAGAAATCCTAGGGCTAATCTCCTTCAGAAAGGACTGGTTGGATCTCCTTGCAGTCCAAGCAACTCTCAAGAATCTTCTCCAACACCATAGTTCAAAAGCATCAATTCTTTGGTGCTCAGATTTCTTTATAGTCCAACTCTCAATCCATACATGACCACTGGAAAAACCATAGCCTTGACTACACGGACCTTTGTTGACAAAGTAATGTCTCTGGTTTTGAATATGCTATCCAGGTTGGTCATAGCTTTCCTTTCAAGGAGTAAATGTCTTTTAATTTCATGGCTGCAATCACCATCTGCAGTGATTTTGGAGTCCAAGAGAATAAAGTCTGACACTGTTTCCACTGTTTCCCCATCTGTTTCCCATGAAGTGATAGGACCCGATGCCATAATCTCCATTTTCTGAATGTTGAGCTTTAAGACAGCTTTTGCGCTTTCCTCTTTCACATTCATCAAGAGGTTTTTTAGTTCTTCTTCACTCTCTGCCATAAAGATGGTGTCATCTGTATATCTGAGGTTATTGATATTTCTCCTGGCAAACTTGATTCCAGTTTGTGCTTTATCCAGTCCAGCATTTCTTATGAGGTACTCTGCAGATAAGTTAAATAAACAGGGTGACAATATACAGCCTTGATGTACTCCTTTTCTTATTTGGAACCAGTCTGTTGTTCCATGTTCAGTTCAAACTGTTGCTTCCTGACTTGCATCCATGTTTCTCAAGAGTCAGGTCAGGTGGTCTGATATTTTCATCTCTTTCAGAATTTTCCACAGTAAGACTTTGGCATAGTCAATAAAGCATAATAGATGTTTTTTTCTGGAACTCCCTTGCTTTCTTGATGATCCAGCAGATGTTGGCAATTTGATTTCTGGTTTAAAACCAGCTTGAACATCTGGAAGTTCACAGTTCACATATTGCTGAAGCCTGGCTTGGAGAATTTTGAGCCCATCTCTATACAAAAATGTATGTTAAATATGCATTTATTAAATATACAAAATAATCTATTAATATATATTTATTTTATGTATGTTTATTTAAGCATACCTTGGAGATTTTGAGGAGTGGTTCCAGATTACCGCAATAAAGCAAGTTATACAAATTTATTTGGTTTTCCGGTGCATATAAAATTTATGTTTACCATATAATATAGTCTGTTAAGTATGTAATAACATTATGTCTAAAAAAATCTACATATTTTAATTAGAAATACTTTACTACTAAAAAATGTTAATCTTAATCCTAGCCTTCAGTGAGTTATATTTTTTTTGCAATAATAACATCAAAAAATCACTGATTACAGATCACAACAAATATAATAATGACAAAGTTTGAAATTCTATGGGAACTACCAAAATGTGACACAGAGATCACGAAGTGATCAAAAGTTGTTGGAAAAACAGCCCCAACAAACTTGCTTGGTGCAACATTGTCGCAAACTCAATTTGCAAAAAGATCAATATCAGCAAAATGCAGTGAAGCAAAAGCACTATAAAATGAGGTATATGCAGTGCTTATTTGCTCAATCATATCAGTCTCTTTGTGACCCCATGGACTGTAGCCTGCCAGGCTCCTCTATCCATGGGGATACTCCAGGCTAGAATGCTGGAGTGGGTTGTCATGCCCACCTCCAGAGGATCTTCCCAATCCAGGAATCAAACTGGGGTCTCCTGCATTGAATACAGATTTTTTATCAGCTGAGCTACCAAGGAAGCCCAAAATGAGGTGTGCTTGTATGTATATATTTATTTGTTACTTTTACTGTATAATTCATAACACATATAAGGAAGTGATTCACATCATTATGGAGGCAGTTACCTCCCAAGATCTGCAGGACCAGTAACCTGTAGAACCAATGGTTTGCTTCCAGTCTGATCCCAGAAGTCTGAAAACAGAACTGATGGTGTGGTTCCAGTCTGAAGGCTGGTAAGCTCAAGACTCAGGAAGGAGCATATTTCAGTCTGAGTAAAAAGGCGGGGAGAAGTCACTGTCTCATTTGAAGGCCATCAGACAAGAACTCTCTCTTATTTGGGGGAGGTTCAGTGGTTTGTCCTATGAAGGCCTTCAAGGGATGGCCTGAGGAGCAACCACTTAGAAAGAGCCATCCCTTTTACTCAATCTATTGATTTAAATATTAATCTCCTCCCGAAAAACATCCTCACAGAAATACCCAGAATAATGTTTGGAAAAACATCTGGGACCCTGTGGCCTAGTCAAGTTGATACATAAAAGTAACCATTGCAGCAGGTTACTATAATCTCCATTTTAGCTCTATAGGTATTTTAGTGAGAAGAAATATTTCCAAATTTCTGAAATGGATCCTTTTGTCAATATTAGTATTGCTTTTCATCTCCTCAGAGTTTTTGAAAATATTTTAATGTTTCAGATTGCATGGGGTGTATGTGCCATGCAATTCTACTTGATTTCTAATTCAACCAGATGCCTGAGTCGGCATTTAAGAAAAATTTTTAACAAATATTTTAAAATATATTCTGATATAAAAGGTGTTAGAAGTAGCAAATATATTATATTTGCTAATATAATATATTATAGTATATTTGCTATATAATATAT